>OZ012687.1:51044438-51066938 GCA_963942565.1 Maea johnstoni | reverse complement strand
AATAATAATAATAAATAGAAAACAAATCTTGAGCCCCTTTAAAATGAAATTTGGCAATGAACATGCACCAAACTGTAGCTGTTATTAATTAGCACTTTTTTTCAGATATTTGATGCTACAAACACGACGCGTGAGCGCAGGAGCATGGTGTATGACTTCTGCACGCTTCACGGACTGAAGGTCTTCTTTGTGGAGTCAGTCTGTGACGACCCTCAGATCATAGAGGGAAATATCCGGGTAAGTCGAGGGACAAGTCATCTCTCAACATGACTGATTTACAGTAAAACTAGGTAAATTTTATTATAATTATAATATCATACTTGGTTATAAACACCCTCATTGCGAATAGTGTCTGTATCTATTTAAAAAGAGCACTCTGATATATTTAATATTATCCTTTTAGTGTTATCCTTAACATTTATTTATAAAGACAATAGCTCATATTCAATGCTTCCAGTGTTACTGTATTGTTCACCTTTACATATCAATTCTGAGAAAAGAATTTCATGTTCTTAAAAATGATTTTTTATCTATGTATCCATGTTCATAACACTTCAGTAGGGATGCTTATGTAGCCGTACCGGGCTTGCAGTTCAGCTAAGCAGGGCTACCCCTGTAGATATGTTGGCTAACAATTTAGCCTACTTATGCGATCATGGAGCTGATAATATTGCCAAATGGGGCTTACACGGTAGCCAAGTAGAGCTTGAAGAGTAACTAAGCATGAGTGAACATAAATCTTGCTATTTAGTATTGTAGGGGTGGTGGAATTAGAATCTTCTATATTAGAACATTTATCCTTCTGCGCTGGGTACATAGTGCTGCTTCTCCTCTAAGTTCTCTTATCATAGTATTATGGAAAATCAATGATCATCCTTTTCGTTGATAGACTATCCCAACGTACCTCACACTATTAGAGAAAATCATCCTTTTCGTTGATAGACAATCCCAACGTCCCTCATACTATTAGAGAAAATCATCCTTTTCGTTGATAGACAATCCCAACGTACCTCATACTATTAGAGAAAATCATCCTTTTCGTTGATAGACAATCCCAACGTACCTCATACTATTAGAGAAAATCGTCCTTTTCGTTTAATAGACAATCCCAATGTATTTCATACTATTATGGAAAATCATCCTTTTCGTTGATAGACAATCCCAATTAAATGTACCTCATACTATTATGGGAAATCATCCTTTTTGTTGAAAGACAATCCCAATTAAATGTACCTCATACTATTATGGGAAATCATCCTTTTCATTGATAGACAATCCCAACGTACCTCATACTATTATGGGAAATCATCCTTTTCATTGATAGACAATCCCAATGTACCTCATACTATTATGGGAAATCAATTATCATCCTTTTCATTGATAGACAATCCCAACGTACCCCATACTATTATGGGAAATCAATTATCATCCTTTTCATTGATAGACAATCCCAATGTATCCCATGCTCCGCTTCTTCCAAGGACTAAATCTATACTGTATAACTGATATTTTTTACAGGCATTTAATTTTCGCTATTATCGCGCACCCCATGATAGCACCAAAAACACATCCTTTTAAATAGATATCCTGCTTTGTATCTCTGACCTTTGTGTGCATGAAAGAGCGAATATAAAGTAGCAGAAATACCCTCCAGCAAGGCTGTGTAAAGCAAAATTTTTAGCACTCCAAATTAAAGCCGGATACAGTATAATGAAACATGCCATGATTTGTATGTGATTCTCTACATCCAACCCTGGCGGTGTCCTAGTTCTCCATAGTTCTCTCTAGTTTCCCACTTTTATCGTCTAAACCCTCGAAGCTCTTCTCTTGTAGGAGGTAAAGACAAGCAGTCCGGATTATACTGATATGAACAAAGATGTAGTGTTTGCGGATTTTATGAAGAGGATAGAGCATTATAGAGATGTGTATGAGACCATCGATGAGAGTTACGAGCATGGGTTCTCCTACATAAAAATCTTCGATCAGGGGGTGCGCTTCCTAGTGAACAGGGTTGCGGGTGAGTGGTGCTGGGGTAGAACTGTAAGAGACAGTGCTTAAGTGCTTGCGCTAGCTATGTCAAGGCGTAGACAGGGGCTCATACAGTAGCTTGGGTTCAGCATGTTTTAGTTCGGGACTGGGGGCTTGCGGCTTCAACCAAAATCACGTAGTTATGTATTGTAAAAAAAGTGTTTTTCCAAAAGAGGATGCAGGTACTCAGATTAGGTGATTTTTTGCTTTTTGAAAAAGGGCTATTATTTCCACCCCTTGAGCTCCCCTCTTCTTTGTCTGTTGAAAAGGGATGTTCATTTTAAGCACCAAACGAGAGAAGTGAATTTTTCCACTTGCTTCAAATTGTTCTTGAACCCCTCATATCGCCTCCGTTTCTGCATCTTTTTTTGCAACAAAACAATGTATTTGTTGTGCGTTGTGAAGTTGGTTGAAGCCTGATAGCCCAGTAGGCGTTGTGCCCTGGCTCTGTATCAGTGCCTGATGGGGTAGGGACTGGCTGAGCCGTGCGCCGGCGGCGGCGGCAGTGGCAGGCAGGGGCTGGGGCGGCGGCGCACCTTCATTGGCTTTGCCTACTTGTCTTGCAGGAGGTCAAGCTGAGCAGCCCCGACTATCTGAATATGAACAAGGACGAGGCTGTCAGTGACTTCCTCAAACGGATTGATCACTTCAATTCCGTCTACGTGCCTCTGTCGGAGGACTTAGAGAACCACTACTCGTTCATTAAGATCTTCAACCAGGGCCGGCGCTTCCTGGTCAACCGCGTCGCTGGTGAGTCCCGGGCTTCCTTCGGCATGGCCATTCACGCTTGTCGCTTTGCACTTTCTCTTCCAGGAGGTCAAGCTCTCGAGTCCCGATTATAAAGACGTCAACAAAGACGAGGCTGTCACTGATTTCTTGTCTCGGATTGAGCATTACAAACGGGCCTACAATGGGCTCGATGAGACGGACGAGAAACATCTCTCGTTCATCGTCGTTTATAACCAAGGGCAGAGATTTCTTGTTAACAAAGTAGATGGTAAGTGAGAGTTACAAAGGTATGAATTGCACCCATCTCCTTAGAAGTGAAATCCATTCACCAGCTTCTGCCTTCGCTTTCACAGTTTCATAGGATAATCAATATCCATTAAGAATGCTCAAAATCTGCTGGATGTTTTGTTTTTTTCATCTTTTGGTTCAAATTTTTATTAATAATCGCATGGATTTTTCTCTGGGCATCAAAATTAGGTAAATTTGGAGATGGGTGTTGCCTTTGTGGAAAAGGAGAGATTCCATTTGCTGCTGAAATGCCAATGGTTCACTAATACAAGCATGGCTGTAGTCTCTGTGGTGGGCTGCACATACCACTCACATTCCATGCTTACAATCAAATGTGGTTTTTTGGATATTAATTTTCATTTAACAAGGTGCTATTGAATTTTAAATTTCAAAAAAAAAGAAGAAAAACAAAGAAGGGTAATGATGAAACCCAAATAAATTTTCAACATTTGCTGAGCTCCAGAAATTGATTTCTGCCTCTTCCTGTATCAATTCAAACCTGCCCTGTTTGTTTGCCTATGCCTAAAAGGTGTATTCATTGAGATTTTTTCAATGAACTTCAATGTGTGGTGTTGTCAATGCCTGTCTGTATATTGCGAGTGAGCAAGTTATGATGAGTCGTTCACCTCTGACAACTGGCTAGTCACAATTTAGCCTTATTGTGGCAAAGTAGCGATGATAAACAAAATTACTCAAAATCTCTGCCCTACCATACTTCTTTGATGAGTTAAACCAAGTTTCCTGAATCTAGGCTATGTGGGTCCAAGGTCTGCCAGACAGATTATAGTCGCCCTGCATCTTCAATGACCTCCTTTCTTTCTTTTGGAGACTTTCTTTAACCCTTGGACATCTCAAGTACACACGCTATATGACAAAAATGAAAATATCATGATGACAAAGTAACATTTTGTGAATTATTTGGCTGAAAGCTGATTTTCCGGTTATGTTTCATGATTCCCTTCAAATCCTTTTCAGGAATTGCTTTATTTGCTGAGTTATTTTCAGAGTTGTCAAACCATGTGTGTGCTCCAGATGCTAAAGGGATTAAATATCAATCCTGTGCCAGCTGTGAAATTAACCCATAGACTCTCGGATCACCACTCTAGTATTCTCTAACTTTGAGGCGAAATGAAAGAAATTATTCTAAGCAGATTAATGACCTTTCAAAAGACAAACTAGAGGCATAATTCAGTGATTTCTTAAAAGTGTCTTTTTACATTTAGTATTTTAGTTAATATTTTCCCATGGGTATGCTGGCGCAGAGTTGATATGTTTAGTACATGAAATCATATCAACTCATGGTAGACTAGTTGTTCAAAGGCTCATTAGTATTAACCCATTCATGCTTGTAGCACCCAGAACTAAAGGTCTCACTCATTTGATTCTGACAAACTTAATTTTCTGAAATATTTGAATTATTAGTACTCCAATTGCATCTCTTTTTCAGATATTTTGTGAATTGCTGATTTATTCCAAATTAACTTTCCTAGGTTTACATTTTTAAATTGCACTCTCAGCATGAATAGGTTAAATCAAAGGCAGATCATAGTGCCATGATCCGCCTCTGGTTAAATAGCAACTATAACAGGCATAGAGGACAATTCAATCAGCTTTCTAGGATTAGAGAAATAGTGGGTAATGCAATGTTTCTATATCTGCGGCCTATGATATAAGTTGCAATGCCCATTATTTAGCCTCTGTTGGTAGCTTGAGGTTGATGATTAAGGTGTGCTTTTGCTTCCAATACTCCCCCCCCCCCCCCCTTCAATTACATGGGCTGCATGCTCTTACAGGAATCCTATTCAGGCCCTCATTTCTCCTGGCAGAAAGAAAATGATATGATGAAATCTAGGAATGGAGCAGAGAATAGGGAAATTATAATTATCAGTGAATGAATGAATAAAAATGAAAATGAGAAATAAGAAAAAAGTTCTAACCTCGACTTCTACAACAAATAACTTATTTAAGCAGAAGCACACCCTTTTCATTGCTTTACATAGCACAAAACACCATAACTAAACTGTTAGGAAAATAGGACAATTTACAAACATTAAAAAGGCTTGTAAAATGTATTTATTCTCTGCAAGTACTGTTGTCTGTAAATTGTCTACTGGTTGGTGGTGGAATGTACTATATATATATATATATACATATATATATATATATATATATATATATATATATATATATATATATATATATATATATATATATATATATATATATATATATATATATATATATTTATATATACACATATACATATAAGATTTCAGCATGAAGTGGTTGAGGGTGTCCTAACCATTTTCTTTTCTTGTTGCAGTTTAGATGCGTCTTTCTGTGGATGGCTAGTTTGTTATTGATGATAGTTATTATTTCATTATGTTATTTTCATTATGCATGTTATCATGTTTACTGGATTCCTTAATGTGTACATGTTTATACCCTCCTTCTGAGCTGAATCATCTTTAGGATTGAAATGATAATAGATATTCATGGGCACGATGACACATTATAATTCAACAATGAAAATTTACAATTGGTGAATATACAAAGATGATCCACTAGATCAAATGATAGTGATTTGCAGAAAAGAGGTAATTATTTGATTCTTTGGAAAATTATAGTATGATAGAGCTATTGAGAAAATGAGTTTTGCTATATTTCAACTTATAATATGGAAAACGAAAGTAAAGATTTCACCTGGAAATGATACGATTTGCTGTAGGTAATACATGAAACTGTGGCAACTTTACTCTTTAAATTTTTCCAATGTATGTTCCTATCTTCTCTTTTAGGTCACATTCAGAGCAGGGTTGTGTACTACCTCATGAATATTCATGTTTTACCTAGGACAATTTACTTAACCAGAGTAAGTACAAATATTGATGAAGCTTTTCATTAGTCCCTTATTATCCTTAGTTCCTCTTAAGGATCCGATTATTCTCAGACTGGTGATTTTTTTTCTCAAGAAAGAATCTTTTAGATTTTATGAAAAGTCTTTCACATTCATCTTAACTCTGTCTCAACTCTTCTCCAAAATATATTAGGTGTTTTATATCCTAGTTATTTTCAAAAAGTTATCTTAAAACCTTTAAGCCTGAATGGGCACACTGTTCGCATTGTATTCCCAACGCATTCTTCAATGCATGCAATTTATCTCTAGCATATTTTGGAAAGAATTTTGAAAGATTTCATATGGTGCTGTAACAATGATTGTGTCTTGCGACACTCATTGCTGAGCACCAGTATAAGTAACTCAATGATACCTTAATGATTCATCTGGATCCATAAAACTTTAGCAAATAATTTCGGTATTAAGTATGAATTCATGGAATAGCTGACATCAGAGTTGTTCCTTTAAATATTTTCCAAAATATGCTTTGATAATGAAGATGTCAAAAGTGGTGTGTACTTATGGGCTGCTGCTACAGGCATGAATGGGGAAACTACAGAGTGTATGTCTGAACATCTACGCCTCCATGTGACTTTGGCTTTTATACAGATAGGAATGTCAATAGTCACAAATCAGAATGATTGCATGGTCAGCGTCTTAGCCAGGATTAAGAAACCGGGTGTCCAAAATTAGGAAAATGTAAAATTCTTGGGCCTCTTATTTTTCAAAGACAGATGACAACCTTAAACACGTATTTACTCAATGAAATAAAGCATGCTGTCCGTATGCAATGCCATGGAAATTATATTTGGGTGAAGAAGATCAATTATATGCTTGAAATTGACATTTTCAGAACTTACTCACAAAAAAATTGGGGTGCCCTCACTGTCCTGGGAGTTTATTTTGTGGTTTTGGGTGTCTATATGATGGCCAGGCACCCTGCTGACTAAGACCATGTCTGCTACGGGCATGGACAGGTAAACTACAGATTGTATGTCTACAAATCAGTACCTCCATGGGGCTTAGGCTTTCATTCAGTTAGGATTCTTATTGTTCATTAATTTAAATAACACCCACAGTAACAAATTTGGCATAAGGGAGGTAGCGAGTAGAAGTCAAAGTAGTAACATGAGTGTATCTCTCTTGCTGTTACCATAGCATGGCGAGTGCCTAATGAACTGTAGTGGCGGAATCAGTGAGGACTCGCTTCTCTCAGAGGAAGGAGTAGAGGTAACATAGGAAAAGTGAAAGTTAATCCTCCCAGCAACAGGAGGTCACAAGTTTTTAACCCATTCACATCCAGAGCGCTCACATGGTCTAATGCAGATCAAACTTATCTAAGTTAACAGCACTACTTTTCTAAATTAAGATGTTGGAATCAAACTTTGCTTGACCTTTTGATTTGAATAATGCATATTACCAGAACTACTTTTCATAATTAGGATGCAGAATTTGGCAAGGCCTCCTGATCTGAATGACGCAATTTATCAAAACCAATTTTCCTCGATTAAGATCTCTTGATTTGAATTATAAGAAAAACTGAAACTACTTTTTTCTACCAAGACATTAAGAACTTGGCTTGACCAAACGATTGCTCGGAGGTAAATGAAGGAATGTTTCACTCTCGCTCACATTGATATATTTTCCTATGGTTTGACTTATTTCTATTTCTGCTTTCTTTTGTTTGCCTCAGCATGGGGAGAGTGAGCTCAATCTACAGGGACGTATCGGTGGCGACTCAGACTTGTCATTTCGTGGAAAACAGGTAAATCAATAGTCCCCCCCCCCCCACCCAAACACATCACAGGCTCTTAGCTAGGATTTAAAAAAAAGCATCTCCAAAATAGCACTCTCAAAATTTATCCCCATGCAGATTCTACTTGGTCAAATCTCTAGTTTAACTATGACAAAAGCTTCAAAACATGCAGCTGATCAAATTGAGCACTTTTGTATTGATAGTAAAACTCTATTTGTAAGAGCCAATTGTGAACACTTATGGGACCATTTTTTCACTTGTCAGCCACCAAATATACTGTGCTCCAGGATTTTTACACTTTGACATCCTTGGTTAACTGCAAAAATGGACAATTTACTTATTATATTTGTTATGTGAAATTAAGTTATTTGGAAAATCATGATAAAAAGTTCGCCATAGATAAGTTTACCGGTCTGGTAAGGTGGTTTTCTGGACACTGCTAGTCAATCAGAGGCTGGATGTGTCCTGGCAAAGTCCCTGCCTCTTCCAGGCAAGTCTAAAAGGGGCATATTCATAGCACAGCATCACTAGTTTTTGCCTACTCTATGAAAACAAATCATTTTTCTCAATTTTAATGGATTGTAAATTCATTTATGCTTGTCTAAATTTTAAAATTGTTTTCTGTAAACGCACACAGAACACACAGAAGGGCTTAAACTTTTAAATGTTAGATTTTACAGCACTCATTTATTACTTCTTTCTATATCTGACAAGACCATACATATTTCTATAACATAGAAGCAAAACATATAAACATAGCCCTTCTGTTTGATGAATCTTATTTATTCTGTATGTATCTAGTTAAGGACTGCTTAGTGCAGCAGTTCAATTTGCATTCATCTTTTCCATTAGTAATACATCAAAATCATGGCATGATTCATTAGAATAAGAATTTCATAATTTAATGACTAGAACCGTAGTGCCTTATTGATATTTAGCACAGGAGGTGCCCCATTAGAAATATAGTTTCTCTTTAATCAAAAACTTTTTATCTCTTTTATGCCTGAACCTCCCCCCCCCCAGAAAAAACAGAACAACTATTTAAGTGAAAATTCTTGAAGAGAAGCAACTCTTCATTTATCCTAACTGCAAACAAAGAGCACTTCTCTAAAATTCTATTTATACCCAACAAAAATATCAACTGTTATAGTGATATTTCCCTAACAAAAGAAACTTTTCCTTAGACTAGCTATATGATCACGACTTAGCTGCAGTATGGCAGTAAAAAAATTGAGAAAAATTGCTAATCGAAATATACCTCATTGGTAATAATCTGACTGTTGTGATTTGACTGTTAAATGTTTTGCTTCAGTTCGCTAATTTGCTGACCAAGTTTGTGGAGGGAGAGAAGATTGAGAACCTGAGGGTGTGGACCAGCCAGATGAAGAGGACGATCCAGACCGCCTCCGGAATTCACGCTCCAAAGCTCCACTGGAGGGCGCTCAATGAAATAGACGCGGTGAGTGACAACTGAGCCTTATCATCACAAATGTAAGATTGCGACTGCAACTAATGTATTGATATTATGTTATATGAATACAAGTACTCCAAAATGCAACTCACTAATGTCTGGACTCAAATGTGTTTGAATCCCAACCATATCCACCAAATCACCATGTATGGTTGTTCTCCAAAATGCAACTCACTAATGTCTGAACTCAAATGTGTTTGAATCCCAGCCATATACACCAAATCACCATGTATTTGAATGTTTGGTTGTACTCCAAAATGCAACTCATTAATGTCTGAAGTAAATGTGTTTGTTTCCCAGCTATATTCTCCAAATCACCATGTATTTGAATGTATTGATGGGCCTTTACCCATTAACCAATAATGTTGGGAACTAGGATTATCATTCTATCTAATTACTTCTTTTTTCACTGTTTCTATCACAGGGTGTTTGCGAGGAAATGACATATGAAGAGATAGCCGAGAAGTACCCTCATGAGTTTGCCATCAGGGATCAGGATAAGTACCACTACAGGTACCCCAAGGGAGAGGTAAGATACCAAGATACCAACCTTCCAGTATTGGAATGTTCTTACAAATGTGAACATCGTATTGACCATGTCGTAGTGATCCAGAAGTGCTACAAAAAGTGTAATTCTTAAAATACTCAGCATTATTTGAATGTGACTACAAGCTTTGACAATTAAGTAACGACCTTGGAGTGGTCCATAGCTGCTACCGAGGTTGTGAAACGCTCATGGAAAATTAAGCAGTCCTCATTATGGTTGTTCACAATTACTAAGCAACTGTTGGAGTTCTCCTAATATGAACCAGACAACCTATTTCCTAAAAGGCTGTGGGCAATCTTGATTCTTTTATCTGTCTTTCTATTGTGTTGTCCCAGCTTATTTCATAAGGAGTAAAGTGTAATGGTATTATTTCCTTGATAACTATGCAAGTGTTGCTATATTGTGTTTTCTATTCCAGTCCTATGAGGACCTTGTGGCGCGACTAGAGCCTGTGATAATGGTAAGAGTTCCCGAACAAAGCTTGCAATGATTAAACTAACTAATCAAAATAAATTGTAATTTTTATTATAATTCAATTTATTGTAATTAATAGTAATTACCTGATCATGATTCCGAAAATTTTCATATCTAACTTTTAAAATGTATCATGTCGAGTTTATTAAAAAAATTAATTGTGGCAGTTGTTTTCTTACTAAATATAAGAAACTATTATTTTTAAATTTTACTACTCTGGAGAAACTTAAATATGTTAGAGGCCTTTATTACCTATTTTCCATCAGAATTTGTTGAATAGGTCAAGTCTCTAAGTTGGAAATATACAATTATTGATAATTAGTTATGTATGGGATTATTTATTGGGTTTACATTGTTACATTAGTGTAATAGAAGAAAAATATTTTAAAACCATGGATTTTGTGGTATTACAAGATAAAAAAAATCTGTACTTATCATTAAGATGAATATTCAATAGCAATAATGAGATAAAGACTAATTAGATTTGATACATTTAAGTCTTTGATTTGTATTTAAAAATCTATTACATTTATTGCGCAAATTCTTGCAGATGGTGTTAATTACATGATTTTGATATACGAAATAGACATTGTCAGATCTGTGATATGTACATGCCATGTTTTGTTGTTCAGGAGCTAGAGCGGCAGGAAAACGTCATGGTTATCTGCCATCAGGCCGTAGCTAGGTGTCTCTTAGCCTATTTTCTAGATAAGAAAGCAGGTAATTATCGCTTCTTCCCTCTGCTCTGGGTTTTCCGAAATATCCCGTCGATCCCCGTAGCTAGCTAGATTCAACTGTTGATTGGTGGATGGGATCGCCTAATATTGTACAAGTACAAGAAATTAAGGTTTTTCTCTCGTATGGTTCTTTAAACTTTTTCATTTTTTCAATATTTCCTTTTATTACTCATGGTTCAACAAAATCTCCATTGATCATTGAAATCAATTTTTGTCCATTTATCTTTGGATGTGATATCAAGATTTTGTTTTGATTTTGTTTTGTTTCTATTCATTTTTATTTGGAAACTGGAAAAAGCAAAAGTCATGAAAATGATACAGTACTATTCAAAATTACTATATCCCTGAAAACCTTAATTTTTTGGGACTTAATATACTCTATGCATTTCATATGCACTTATGTGTGTGGTGCGTGATTTACATTCTGCCCAGAAGTGCTTGATGTGTGAACTCAATGGAGATCCTAGCAATGTATTGAAAAAAACCTTGATATTTTAGATAATAGCTTTGGAATAAAGAATGAATTCACAAACTATTTGAGAGGGAGTCATTGGTTTGGTTTGGACAAACATTTCCTCTTCAAGTATTTTCCAGATGTTGCTTATGTTAGAGAGTAATTACTTAACTGGCCATTTTGGTGCTTTAGACACAAAAATGATAATCTTCTGGACATTAAGTATGAAGGTCAATGATTGCATTGACTGGACATAGTTGTCTGAGGTTACACCCATTCACATCTTTAGCATCCAAAGAGTCTGCTAGATTTGATGATATCTCTCTGGCTGAAAGCATCCTATTGTGAAAATATTTAAAGGAGAATTGTTATTCAGATTTCAACCCATTTCTTCAAATAGTTTTCAAATTAATGCTTTATTCCCAAGTTAAGATATTTCCAAGTTTTCCTTGGCATTTTATCATGGCACTTATAGCATGGAAGGGTTAATAATGTCATGTTGGCTCATGAAAGGTCAATGAAAACTCCTTTGTAAAATTCAGTGACAAAATAATATTTTTTCCAAGTTTCCCTTTAGCCTTTTCTGTAAGATTAAATTATTATATTAATCGGGTTATCAGTAACAAAATTTGGCATCTAATTTTATTGATATTCAGGATGATATTAGTTAACTGGTATTCCTAGTGTTGTCACTATGGATTGAATGATGATCAAGCACCTCTACCCTACCATCTACTCCATGTTCTCCACTGTTCACATCTAACCTGAGTGCTGTTGTACAACTCGAACCACACAAAATAGCATTCATTTCATTGGTTGAGATAAGGTCATGTGACCCAGATGACCAATGGAGTAGATGCATTTTTGCTTTGTTTCTCTTGCCGGTACAGTCACCTGTGTGCTCTAATACCCCCAGTGCTGTGCTTACAACCTCCCAGTAAAACAAACCAACCCCCCGAAAAAACAATAAAACAACCAACTAGTTAAATCTAGGTACATCTAGTCAGTAGTTATTTACATCAGCGTAGAATATTTGAAGTTAGACAATTTGGAATCACTGTTCATGTACCATTCATTCATCAAAGCAGTTGCCATATTTGAAATCAACATTTTTGCAGGATTTAGTCCTATGTATTTGTGTCATTGTCATCAACATTATTTTCTTATTCATTCCCAAATGCGCATATATTTCATCTCATTATTCCTCATCAACTCATAACTGAAATGAATTGTGATGTTATTTGCATTAAGATTATGCATGAACGATGCATTTCTACTTCTCATAGCATTTTAGAAACAAGACCGTCCACCAAAGGCCTAAGTTGATTGTATGCCTTATGGTGTCGGCATGGCATTTTCACTCAGATAACTGCTCTGAATAGATGCTACCAGCATTATTCTCTATTTCTTCCCTTATCATGTGACAGAAAAATGGCCTGACAACTTTGTGATATCTTTCAGGCAAAGGTATGTTTTAAAAATATCTGAAGGAGATTAGTTAATTAGAACACTACCAAAAGTCCCCCTAATCTTTGATCAAAGTTATTCTTTTTTATTTGTAAGGTATTGTCTATATTATCAGATTCGGAGAAACTCATGGGCATGAATTGAACGGTTTGAGAAGAGACTTTCTCATGCTCACATCAGTGGCATATGATATTAGATAAGAACCATCTTTGCTGTCTAGGAGTTGCTTTTGCTTTTTTCAAGTAAAAGGATTGGTACTATAAAGAAAGAATAATGGGTCGCTTAGGCCTAGAAATCACAAACCTAACAAATTTTTACTCTAGAAGATAGCGTTTTTAGTTTTCTTCTGCCCTCCTGCATTACAACTACAGCTGCCATGAAAAGTGTATTGTTTGAAAAAAAATTAAAAAGATTTTTTTAAACTATCTGCTTACCCTATTTTTCGAATCGTTACTGGAAACAAACAATTTTTTTACGCCTTATTGTATTTCTTTTCTAACTCTAGATGATATGAAAGTTTGAATCATTGTCCATCTCTGTCTCTCCCATTGTTGGTCATAGCGTCTGGTCTTCTTTCAGTAGGTTGGCTTGGTCGCCATATACATGTGTGATATAGTTAGGTGCTGTCTGTGGTTACTTGGATAGACCCTTTGCTGAAAATAGGGATATTGGCTCCAAAGTGTTTTATTCCTTCCTCACAATATTACCTATGTGGTCTTAAAAACGTCTAGATGACAAACAAAAAAGGAAAAGCAAAAAATTTAAAAACCTGTTTCAAAAGCAAAATAGAGCTAAGTCAATTTCACCATGTGTGGTGTGTTTGGTTTATGTTTTGATATGTTTTGTATAGTAAGGCTATATTTTGTTAGGTACCCCCTGCTGTGAATTTCTGGTGTTGGTCACTCATCAGGTCTATTATCCTACTGGCTCTCTAGGTCCCTTTCATACAAAGAAGGTTCTAGTGCCCAAATGTACATGTCTTGGAGATGATCATGCTTTTCCTTGGAATATTTGGATACAGAACTTTTCAATTATCAACTATTTTAACAAAAAATACTGAATCAAGTTGTAGTTACAGGAATTGTTCAGAAGGTCCAACAAATCCCCTCTTTATAATTTCAACTTTGGGTTTTTATAGATGAATTGCTCTATTTTATTTATTGTGGTTGAAAATGAACACTTCCATCCCTAAAAGACTCCATTGAAAAATCCAGTTTCATACTCCTGGCTGCGCAGTCATGTAGGTGATACTTTTTCTCTGAAAATCAACACTCCCTACCCGAAGAATCCTATACTGAAGTCTAGTTTACGCCCCTCAACACATAGGCCACATATTACAACACCCTGACTTTCTGGTGACTATTAGGCTGCAAGGATGGACTGTGCTTAATGGTTCAATGCCTAGTTGATTACCTTTCCTGTATGCTTTGCACCATCCTGCATGAACTTGTGCCTTTTCCTCTCTCCCTCTCTTATCATTGGGGACAGATCCACGTTTGGAACTTTGGTACATCGTAAACTTCACACTGAGCTGAAATCAACAGCATACCACATTCCTGTTCATGGATGAATCACAACAAAACATGCTTACTATCTGATAGCAGCAATCAACATAAAGGCAAGATGCATGATATTTCATCCCTTAGTTGTGTACAAATGATTTTAAAATGATTTTTTTCTTTCTATTTCCAAAATTGTTAATTTGTTGTTGTATACATTGGAAGTGTACGTTCATTGACTTCATATTTTTATTATGAATACCGCAGTTTGGTAAATTCATAAATTAGTGATATATTTTGATCAGAATGATTCATCATGCACATGTGGTACCTGTCATTCTGCAAAGGGCACCTGAGCCTGATTCAAATATCTTTTGAGTGGAAATTACAAATCTTTCTATTAGATTTTCTTATGAGTTTTGGAATTTGAAAAGATATCTGAATCACTGATAGTATAACTGGACATGTGGGGTGAAGTTAAAACTGTCAATAATTGGGTCTGTTTCCTTATTGATGATATTTTCACAGGTGAAATGGTCCAGGTTGGAACAGGCTCTTCTTGGAGCTAAGAAAAGCTCAAAATTATCAGTTTGTTTGGCCAAGGAAGCCCTCAGTTTTCCATGATTTGTTTCAGGATTATTCTGACCATAGAAAGAGGAATTGTACCCTAGCTTGTAATTTGGGTATACTCTCCTTCTACAGTGGAACCTGTAAAATCTATAAGGCCAACAGACAGTGTTCAGCTTATATTTCTATTCAACTAATTTATTTTGTATTTTTACTTTGAAAGCAAAGAGAAAATTCAGTGGGTTTCAAGATTTTTAAGATCTTTTTAGAAGTGTGCACACTCTTAATGTGTTTAATCTATAGATTCCACTGTATGATTTAAATTTCAAACCATGTATTACATGTTTCATTTTGAGTGTGTTTATTGCTAGAAATGAGATTACTAAAGAAGTTCATACCAGATGTTTTTCTGAAGAACTGATTCACAAAATCTAGAGTGTTTCTTTCCAATTCCAAGCCTGTTCCTATTTGGAGTATTTTCCCTGTGTTTGGGAGTGATCTGTGGGAGTTCCCTGCAGATCATAGCAATGAGTCCCCTAGGTTCTAATTCCCTACACCTCATCTATACCACCCAGGATACTTCGGAAGCCCAGATCAGGGGGGAGCTATTACATAGGAAAGAAGTAGAGGACACTGATGATGATAACAGCGACGTTGCCTGACAATATTGATTTTCCTGCACAACTAATCCTTACATGCTTTTGAATGTGACCCCCTTATTTTTCGTCGTCCTCGTCGTCAATGCAGGAGTTGGAACGGCAAGAGAATATTTTAGTAATTGCCCACCAGGTGGTGCTGCGCTGCATCCTGGCCTACTACCTTGACGTGTCTACAGGTGGGTCGAGAGTGCAGGGCCGACTTTTGGGGATCCTCGTTTCCTCCCACGACCTGCTTGCTATTTGCTTTATATGACTGCTTAGTAATACATTTTTGTTAGCGCTATAACTGTATGTCCATGCTTGAACTTCGATTTAATTTGACCTTGAACTTGACCTTTGAACTTAACTTAGATATTGACCTTGGAACTTCTTTAAATTTATTTGGGCTCTTTTTGGACATACATCTGGACCTTTGATTTGTTTATTGCATAACAGTCCATCCATGAGTTTAGGCTTAATCATCCGATATAGGAGGACTCCATGTTGTGTTCTTGATAAACCGTCTTTGAGTCATATCTCATAAATGCCCCTAAATAGGTTTCTGTGCTCCCAATGCCCTGCACTGCACAGCTTTTGCTCAAGTTAGAAGAGAATTCTGGCCCTGAACTTATTCCTATCACTGGTCCATCATAGCATCATTTTCAGGCCCTGAATCTCCAACCCTCACTTTCTTGTATTTAGACCATTTTTGGCCCTGTACTCATCCTTTCACATGCCCATATGGGGACCCTTTCACATGCCCATATGGGGACCCTTTCACATGCCCATATTGGGACCCTTTCACATGCCCATATGGGGACCCTTTCACATGCCCATATGGGGACCCTTTCACATGCCCATATTGGGACCCTTTCACATGCCCATATTGGCCCTTTCACATGCCCATATTGGGACCCTTTCACATGCCCATATGGAGACCCTTTCACATGCCCATATGGAGACCCTTTCACATGCCCATATTGGGACCCTTTCACATGCCCATATGGAGACCCTTTCACATGTCCATATTGGGACCCTTTCACATGCCCATATTGGGACCCTTTCACATGCCCATATGGAGACCCTTTCACATGCCTATATTTGGACCCTTTCACATGCCCATATTGGGACCCTTTCACATGCCCATATTAGGACCCTTTCACATGCCCATATTGGCCCTTTCACATGCCCATATTGGGACCCTTTCACATGCCCATATGGAGACCCTTTCACATGCCCATATTGGGACCCTTTCACATGCCCATATTGGCCCTTTCACATGCCCATATTGGGACCCTTTCACATGCCCATATGGGGACCCTTTCACATGCCCATATTGGGACCCTTTCACATGCCCATATGGAGACCCTTTCACATGCCCAAATTGGGACCCTTTCACATGTCCATATGAAGACCTTTTCACATGCCCATATTGGGACATTTTCCTATCACTGGTCCATTCTAGTATGATTTTCTGACCCTGTGCTCACCCTTTCACATGCCCATAATGGGACTTCTTTCTGGCCATGTGCTCTGACCTTATTTGGTCCTGCCCTTCACCACCCCATTATTAGACCTTTTTCTGGCACTGCATCACTTCTTTACTGGACTGTTTTTGACCTTTTCCGGCCCTGTGCACTGCCCAATACTGGCACCCCCCTCTGCCTTTCACTGGCCTGTATTTGGTCCTTGTCTAGCCCTGCATGCATTGCACATGTATATTCCCTAATGGATTCCTAGCTAAGCACCACGCCTGTATGATCGCTGTTGATGCCAAACTCACACATTGTGTAGTAGAAGACCAGCTAACCTTTGGAGAGAGATTTATCAAATCCTAACCAATTCATAGCTGTAGCAACCAAAGAATACTGATTATTTTGGTAATATGTTTGTGACCATAGCATTTTCAAAATAATCTTTGAAGGAGAAATATTGATTGCTATCCAACCAACAGTGCTCCTTACACTTTTAAGTGTCTTTGTGATGAGTTTAGAATATTGTTTTCAGAACTGCCCTTAGTATAGTTCACCTCTATGCAACAAAGGGTTAATAGCCCATTAACGCTTGAGATTTCCTGCAGGAATTGTTTTCTGGATCTTTGTCACTTTTTAAAATGATTTTGTAATCAAAAATGATTTTGCAAAATATTTTGTGGAGAGTTGTTAGTCAAGTGGGGATATCCTTTGTCTTAACTCTACATTTTTCTCTGGCAGTGTAGACTAACCTACTAGGTCAAATCACAATTGTTTCAATTAACACCTTGTCTCCATTGATGTGGTTAAGGGTGGTCCAATCTTTTAGCACAACCTTTCATCCATATGACAATGGTGACAGGGGCCTGATGAAAGGAATGGTGGATTTTACAATAGCCAATGCCCTCAGAACTCTACATTACCTGATAACAATGGAAACCTGGGCTTTGCCTCATTGTCCATTATTACCAGGTAATGGAGAGTTCTTAGGGCATTACTAATACATAATGCTCTCATAAACATGTCACCATCAAATGTTTTCCTAACAGCCCTTGCCTGCAATATTTCTTCAATCGCCAGGCTGCTTTTTGCTGCTATTTGTGTTAATAGGACAACTTACTAACTATGAGTAACACTTCACCTTCATTATCAGTGCATGCATGTTATCTAAAGCAAATCCTTCTTTATCCAATGATGCTTTAATGTTATTGAATTGAAATGTATGTTTCACATATATTTTTTCACTTTTTCTTGCACACCCACCACAAAAAGTTCACCTCCTTTTCTCATTGAGAACAGCTCTCACAGATTTTTTCCTACTGTAACCCATTCAGTCGTACTAAATAAAAAGTGATAAAACTTTGTATTGAAAATATGAAATGTTATTTAAGCTTAAGAGATATTTGTATTGAAGTTGTATATGGAAAATGATGTTCAGGTATGTGGGCTTTCATGGAGAATGCTTTATTCAGTTTAGGGAGTAGCTCTTATCATCATGGCCATCCTCATGAGCCTTGTCATCAGTTTCATCAAAAAGCATCATCCTAATTGCTATCATCATCACCAATACCATCAACATTGGAAATATCAATTCTAATCACCATCATCATCATCATCATCATCATCATCATCATCATCATCATCATCATTGTGTATATCTATTTATCTATCTATCTTTTTGTTTATACAATACAATTCATAATATATATATATATATATATATATATATATATATATATATATATATATATATATATATATATATATATATATATATATATATGATATGTATTTACAATCATATTTAGACATAATTAGACTTAAAAAGAGCTTTGAATACCATTAGAATAACTGTTTAGAACTTATAGAAACTAGTCTGCAAGTTCTAATGAGCATGTAATTTAGCCCTTCTACATGTGATTTCCTTGCCTTGCAGAGGAGCTGCCTTACCTGGAGGTGCCCCTACACACTGTGATTAAGCTCGTCCCTGTCGCCTACGGCTGCCGCGTGGAACACATCCCCCTGAACGTGCAGGCAGTCAACACACACAGGCCAAAACCCAAGGTGAGCACGCTCTACACTCACTCTTAGTTCCTTTCAGTCCCACTAGGGGAAAGTCTTAGTTCCTCTTGTTGCCTCCAGGGGGATGCAATCTGATGATCATACTGCTACTATCAAGATCTATGGGACAATCTAGAATTGGTGACATAATGGTTCAGCATTCTGGAAATAAAAAGTGATGATTACACTTAACTTTTAATAAACTTAAGAGAAATGTATGATATCTATTTTGTGTGCCTTGGCAGTGATTATTAAGTTTGAGCCAGGTAGTATGACAGTGATACAAATGATTTAATGATAAAAATCTAATTGATAAAAACTGGTTTTTGACATTTTTTATACTTCAATTTTTACCATTTTTACTTAAATTGGAATGAAAGAGTTCAATGAAAATGTGAGTGGAAACAACACACATTATAGTAGTAGTAGTGTTAGTAGTAGTAGGAAACCCCAGATTGCATCCCGTCTGTATGTTTTGTGTTTCCTGCAAGTTTCCCTAGTCTGTTTAGAGAGGACTCCCAACAGGTAGGTATCATCCATTCTTGTGCTCTATTCAATTCGCGACATTTTGCTCGGTCATTTTTTGCACATGCGGTTGCTAGGATAGTTTTTCGCGGGAGCTGTGTTTGGGAGGACAGGAAGGACACACGGACCGGAATCAGCATCGATCGGAGCCGAGACCTTCCTAGATTCCTGACACGCGCTACCAAGAGAGAATCCAGACATCTGCCATCAGGTGCTGAATTTTTCTTAGATTTTACACTGAATTTTGTATCCATATTCTGTTAGTTGGCACTTTGTAAAGGATACATTTTCCTCTGACATGATTTACAAGTACTTTTTTTTTTTAAACTGAACTTTTTTTCTATTTAATCCTTTGTATGATTTTGTGTAAATATTTCTAACGCAAATATGTGTGGTTATTGTAAATTGTATCTTGTTGTCCAGGGGCGTCATAACCTAAGCCACCTGGTGGTAGAATTGGAAAGCTTTAGCCTCATGATTGTAGGTTCTGTGCCATTGCTCCCTATTATTTAAAGAAATAGTTTTATAATATCCTAATTTTTTAAACCTAATTTCTCTGAAAACCTGAAAACAGAATTATGTAAGATACAAATTTGCCCTTTCACGCTTGTAACACACAGAAATGCCTCGCTATTTATTTCACTAGAGTATTTATGAAGATTATTTGGAGCAATGAAACAAAATAATTCTATGGAGAATTTGAAAAGCAAAGGATTAAATGAAAAAAAGTTGACAATAACTGTATCTCCATCATATTTTTTTGTAGTTACATGCTTAAAATTGCCTTCATGATTTCATCGAAATGTTCAGGCTATGTTTGGCAGCTGTGAGCTTTAATGAGTTAAGTAAATGGCCCTGTCATACAAAGCTCTTCCAGCTACGACCTGTCCTAACTGCCAGGTGGCTAATATGAAACTTATCAATATTGTCATCTCTGTAAAATCAGACCAGTACGATGAAAAGTGTATATTTAAGGATTAGGGACAGTCAAAGACCATACTAGGTGATGTGTGCCAATTTTGCAAATTGTACAAGGACATGTGTGAGTGTAAGGATAGTTAGCTTGGAGAAAGTAAGTGGAAGCTTGTGATGTGCTTGTTGTTGAATGAGGAGCATGCCATTCTGGTTCTCCTCATGCCACCATGTGCCTGGGAGCTTGTCACGCTCTCTGGGACCCTGAAATGATTGCTTCTTCCTTCCATCCCAATCCTCAAACCCTCCCTATCCTATCCTCACTCCCTGTCATCCACTCCCCCTTCCCACCTAATTATACCACCAACCAGGTTATCCCAGACCAACACAAATTACCCCTTTCATTCATACCCCTATCCCTCCCACCCTCTCACCCAGCAGTGTCTTATACTAGTTTGAAAGGTCTGATAGCCCAGTTGGGCAGGGTAATTTGAGGGTATCATGTTGTTAATGACAAGTGTCTGTTGAATTTACTGACCCATGACCATCTGTCCCTCCTACCAGTAACCCCTACCCCCAAACCGACCACCCCATCTGCCCCTTTCATCCAATGTCCCTCCCACTACACCTCTTCCCACTAACCCCCACCACCCCCAATTACCCTGCACCCCCATACCCCCTCGCTATATGTCCCTCCCCTACCAGGATCTCAGTGTGCCCAGGTTACTCTAATGGAGGGTATTATTTTGCACATTTTACAAATACATCCCACATTGGGCGCTCAGTGGACATAACAAAAACTATAAACATGATTTTATTTTAGTCATCTTTGATTTATATATATATTTTACTATTGATTGTATTATCACCTGCACATTTGATGATTAGGTAGATCACATTTGGGTGATGTTGTTGTTAGCCATTAGGCATGTTGCATTCTAGATAATTTAGTGTAAGTCATGCATGATGCACTATACATATATATATATATATATATATATATATATATATATATATATATATATATATATATATATATATATATATATATATATATATATATATATATATATGTATATATATATATATATATATATATATATATATATATATATATATATATATATATATACATATATATATATATATATATACATATATATATATATATATATATATATATATATATGTATATATATATATATATATATGTATATATATATATATATATATATATATATATATATATATATATATATATATATATATATATATATATATGTATATATATATATATATATATATATATACATATATATATATATATATACATATATATATATATATATATATATATATATATATATATATATATATATATATATATATATATATATATATATATATATATATTTATATATATATATATATATATATGTGTGTATATATGTATATATGTATATATACCCTCTATTTGACTGCGAATATAGCTATTAGGACTGTGATTGGTCTGTATAGATAACAGGATCACTATTTCATTAATCCCAATAAGATTTTTCTTTGGATTTCTCCATCTTATTTGGATTTGTATTGTTTTATGTCACCAACAAAGCACCCCTTATCACGACCCTTATATATTCATATGTATTTGAAAGATTTCTGAATGTGTATACATCCTGATTGTCAAATATATATATCTTCCCATTTGCCTTGAGTTACTAGGTTGTGAAATCAGGTGGGAAGAATCCTCCCTTGTTTACAAAAGTAAAAAATTCAAAAATATCACATGGCCAAAAAAGAAAAGAAATTCTTCCCAGCAATTCAAGTAAAAATGGTTTCTCTATCATCTTAGGTAGGGACATATGATTTTTTGTTTTGATGGTCATTGTGAGTAAGATGGACCAGGAGGTGGTGCCATCTATTGACAGACTATGAATATTTATTTTGAAAATATTTCTATTTGGGACAGCTTAATGTTT
>OZ012687.1:51007977-51044238 GCA_963942565.1 Maea johnstoni | reverse complement strand
GATAGATGTTTTTACAAAATATGTAAAACCCACACTCCCTTTCCCATCATCAAGTTCATGACATTTGACAATCAGGAATGTATGCCATTTGATAGTTGTTTTGACAAATCCTTCCCTTCTCGCTTCAAATTCCAACAAAATGATTGATCTAGTTGTTGGACTGAACATGGATCATTTTGATAAAAGTCATACAATTTCTTTGTTCACATAAAGTACTTTTTTCTTCTCATTAAATCACTAAAATTGTTGTTGTGATTTGTTGTAATTCCGGTAGACGTATGTGGGTGTTCCTGTGTAGAAGGGGACGCAGAGATTGTTCCTGGTTTCTAAAACAACACCTCTCTTGTTCTTGTAGAGTGGGCCAAATTGCGAGTCCTCGGAGAAGAGCCATGATTGTGATCCTTTTGCCAAGATATAGAGCTCCGTCACAGTCTAGAATAATTATAATAACACAATCAGCCATAGAGTTTCTATCGAAAAGTGTCATCTAGAGAAATGTAACCTTCCTACGAAAATATCTTCAACTAGCAGGAATATTTGGAGAGTTGTCCATTGAGCTCTGAATATTTCTTCTTCTAAGTTTCTTTTCGGAAGTGTCCTTTTGCTTGAGAGATGTCACCAAAATAGTCTGGCTGTCACAGGTATGGATGGATGCGACCTGCCTATACCCTTTAACTGACCTCTGGTGGCAGTTTCACAAAGCTTGCCCCTTGGGACGACTAGGAATTTTTCTTACTTCAATCCACCCTTCAAGCTTGGATCTGCTATTGTGGTGTCTAAATGTGTGATGCCTATAAAATAAAAATGTTATAAAATATGATTTCGAGAAACGTCTTTAGCAAAGTTGATTCTTTGTTAAGATTTAAGAAATTTCCTCTTCAAATGTTTTTGAAAGATGCTGTTATAGGAAAGATATTGCCACTAAGAGTCAGACGTGCTGGGACCAATGCAGGAGGCGTCATAGGGTTAATGGGATTTGTCACACCCCAAAATCATCCGCTGAAAAGTGTGAAAAAGTGTTAAAACTGAATAGGATGAGCACCTATGGCTCAGACTAAGAGCTCAGTGTAAACTTAGATTTTGGAGTGACTAAACATGGTGAACCTTAGTTGCCGATATTGGGTTTGGGAGTTGCTCAGGGTTAGGGAAAGAAAGGCCCTCGCTGCTTTTAACATCTCTGGTGATGCCATCTTGAGGAATATGTGTCCCCCTTGCGATATTGACCCTGTTGATTTCAATATCTCGCATTCCCCACCCCTCCCCCTACTCAAAATGAGTAGTTCACACACCTTTATATCATTTGATTCCTGACTTTATTGGAAAGGGCCTCTCCAAGTGCTTCTTATGATATCATCTTGTGAAATCTTTGTCTCCCTAGTGATATTGACACTGTTGATTTCAATATCTAGCATTCCTCCACCTCTCCTACCCTATGAGAATTTTTTTTCTGCACATATTTTCTAAGATTACTTATACAGAATTTGCCACTGAGTATTTCTTGGAATGCCATGATAAGCAGTGTGTGTTGCCAAAGTGAAATCAGCACTTGATTGCGGCATCTTGCATCCCTGGTCTCTCCCAACCTCCATAGAAACTCATCTGCATAGCGCAGATGCTTATTTTCCTGGAACTTGTCACTCTCTGCTCTATGTGCTCCATTGGATGCCATTGCAGGAAACCTGTATCGCATTAATGGTATCTAATTGACCCAGTTTGATTTCTTTATGTGGGATTCCTATCATGGTGCTGTCAAGGCATGAATATTCAGCTTTATGGTTCTGTTGATCGGAGGCACGACTCTCAGCGTTAAAAAATGCAACATTAAGTTTCACCGTTAGAGATTCTTGGTGCTATTATCTCACACAGGATGCTGCCTTGGCACGGTGCCAGTATGAATATTTCCAAACGGGCCTCTCTTTAAATCTCAGAGGGAGTTTGTAATTATATACATATTGGATGATTAAGAAAGGAAATCCGACATGATCATGTAAGTTTCATGTAAGCTTCTTGGTAGTCCATCTCGGCCAAGCGGAGATGCGTTTGGTGCTGACAGAGGTTTAGCATATAGTGCATCAAATATTCATCAGCTGCCGGCCGCCGCCTCAGCCAGCAGCTCCTCCAGATTTATCTCACTCCAAAAGAGTTCCATCTCCCCAGGCACCTCAAGCTAAACAGCCTGTGAATGGGCTCTGACATCCCTAATACGGCGTAATGTACTCCCCCAACCCCCACGGAATTTCATTCTTGAGAGACTGAAATTTCATCTTTTTCCAGAGTTGACAAAATTATCTGCGGCGCGTAGCTTAGGCGAGCGCTTTCTGTGTGACTCGTGGCCTTCAGGACACTGAGTACGTTCTTGTTAAATTGAAGTGTAGAATGCGATAAAACAAACCGTAAATTGCAAGGATCCCATAGGCTGATGCATTATTTAAGGAGTTCTTCATGAAAGTGACTCTTTAGAAGCATATCATTGTTCGTGGTTTAGGAAAGGCCAGCGTTTCTGTCATCTTGATTTCCCTTTTGTAGGTTTCAGATGAAATTTACAGTATAGCGAACTAATGATTCCCTGTGGGATTTAAGACATTGTCGTGTGTTAGTTCTGCTTTTACTCACCAGGGTGCAAGTTGACTGTTGGTTCCTTTATCGTCGTCCTATGTTGATGGGGATGCAGATAGCTGCTGTATCTGTAAGACCCGCCCAAGCGTATGCGGTCATGAGCACTGGCGAATCTTAAGTAAGGACCCAGTGTGGAAAAGAGCATGCTCATTGGGATTAATACAATGATATATTTCCCATTTAATTCATATGTTTGCATTTCATTCAAAAGGATCTCAATTGTTTAGATCTTTTTTGCTGCAGTTGGACAATCCACACTCTGTTTGGTTTTCGGAATGGGTCCAGTGGTGGTAGTTTTGACTTTTCCCACCAGGGGAATGGTGCAGCTTGCAGGTTTCAGAGTGAGGTGTCCTGATGATGCATTAGCTGGAGGAATGTAGAGATTTGCATAACTTTATAGGCTATGTGTATCTCTGTATGCCTGATGAGTTTCACTAGCTGTAATGCTAAAATGGTCCTATGCTGTTGATCTATTTCTTCCTTCTATCACCAGGGGCTGAGATGGTGGCTTATTTTCTCATAATTTTTAATGCTGAATGCGCAGAAAACCTGCCAGTAGAAATTGATGCAGTTTTGTCTCAAACTGGCAGCATCACTCACTTATAATCCATATTCATTTGACCAAGGAGCAAAATGTAATGGCCACAGTAAAAGTATTACTCAAATTGCGCTTCCCATATACTACCACCCTCCCACTCATCCTCCTACTCTCCCTCCTAACCCAGGCCTCTTGTGAGCAAATATCAGTTGGATTCCGCTGGGATAAGGATTTTTATTGTTGTTACTTTGCCTGCCATTTCAGGCAGAAGTAAATGGTGCAGGGGACCAGAAAATCTCAGGAAAACCGTCGATTAACCCAAAGTCATTTGAAAAAAAATCTTTTATGACTCTCTAGGACATTGAACCCCAAACCCTTTGCAGTAGGCATGCTATGAGTGAGACTTCTCAGGCATGGGGGTATCCCCGGGTTTTCCCTACTCTCTAAGTGTAAGCCCAATCTTGTCTGTGAGATTTCATTTCCACGGAGCTGAGAGTGAAATTTTCCTTATTTCTACCCATTGTTATTATGCAAATTTCCAGCCATTTTTCACTTGTTCGTAAACTCACAGGGGCATTTTCCTTCCCTGAACTCCTCCCTATTGGACAATTAGATTTAGGGTGTGACAAATGCCTGCTCCCCAGAGAAAGGCTGAGCTATTGTATGGCAATTGTACTAATTACAGCCGTCATTGGTTATTATAGGCAGAGCTTTGTGGGTGTAATTGCTTGAACAAAGAGGCAGTTTAAGCATGTATGGATATGTTAGGCAACAGGGTGTCTGAAGTTCTGTTCATTGTATTGTGTCATTAGAGAGGCAAGAAAGGCTTCGTTTATTGCCAGTGATGGGAGTGAGGACACACAGGTCCTCTGGAGGAAAGAAATTCAAAATATCATCTGTGTGCGTATGGAGAACATTCATAATATCATAACCTACTACTAGTACCTGTGTGTCCATAATAGTATAACACCAGTTTATGTCATTTTATTCTTCTTATTTCTACAATGATGTCTCTGATGGAATTGTAAGGTGAACTTGACCTGTTCATGGTTTGGAATTTTTCGAAAAAGGGTTGTAGACACCCGTATATATATATATATATATATATATATATATATATATATATATATATATATATATATATATATATATATATATATATATATATATATATATATATATATATATATATATATATATATATATATATATATATATATATATATATATATATATATTTATATATATATATATATATATATATATATATATATATATATATATATGTATATATATATATATGTATATATATATATGTATATGTATATATATATATATATATATATATATATATATATATATATATATATATATATATATATATATATATATATATATATATATGTATATATCTCCCTAAGCCCCTTTATTTTTTGAAAGGGTCAGTCCAGAGTATGAACGGTTAAGGTCATTATATATTTGTCTTAAGCCAATCACAGCGTGTCTTACAAGATGGTGCAACTAGGTGGCAGCTTATTCATGTCAGTTCTTGCAGAGAACTTAGTGTGTATCTCGGTGGAATGTGGAAGACATGTTTAATGTTTTTAAGATTTTTGATATCCTGAAGTGTTTGGCCTGAGATGGTGTTTCAGGTTTACTGGACCCATACAGAAAAAAATCTGCAAACCTGATAATTTTATTCCGTAACCTTTTTAACAGTGCTTCATCTGTCAATACAAAATTCATATTAGAACGTTTCTGATAAGGATCATGTCCTTTCAAATTCTATTTTCCTAAGCTGAAACCTTCCACTGTCCTTGATATGTTCTTCACAAAATTTGCCAATAGGGCCAAAGATGTTTTAGAAGGAAATGTTGAATTTAATTTGATAAAGTTACGCCCTTCTGGTAGAGCTGCACTCACAGAGGGAGATCAACTCATGAGCTCACCACCCGTTAGACTCGTGAGCTCATGAGCTCAAGGACGTTCCGATTTTCCAAAAAATACTTATTTTCTAGCCCAGCTATAAAGAAATAAATATTTATTGGCGGAGATTTAATATCATTGCCATGTTTATTTAATTTTAAAACGTACTGACGAGGTACAAAGGTCTGTAGAACACTCAACACCGCTTAAATGTATGCATTTGAGATTGTAAAGAAGACATGACAGCGATAAGCAGTTATGTATGTTAATAATGTGGGTTAGGTGCTCTTTGTTACCTTTGTGTTCCCAACATAGACAAGCTCATGATTTGAACATTTCAGCTCGAGCTCGGCGAGTTTGCCCCAGGGCTCGAGCCACTCGAGTTTGTGAGTGGTGAGTGCAGCATACTTTCTGGAACATGACACCAAGATTGTCTCTGTTTGAAAGAGAAAAGGATACATTTAAATATTACTTTGTTGAATTTACTTATATGACAGCCTGGACACTCTGGTATGACAGGCTTAATGATTTTTGGATTGATTGCATATTTTCTGTACACAGCATATAACTGTACTAGGTAATTGACAATTGTATTGATTGATTATTGATCTATTATGTATGTATATATTATTGAATGTCAAGTTTTTAAAAAAGAAAAACAAAACAAAAAATCACATAGAAATAATCCTCACAGTATTGATATATGTCACATTCATATTTGTAAGTTTTTGCCTAAGCAGTATTTCATTGCCAGAGTAATATTGATTGCCTGCAATAAAGGTATATTGCTTTTGAGCTGTTGATTTAATGCAGATGGTATTGATTGGAGCCGGGTAATATTGATTGCCTATGAAAAATGCCTTGTTGTGCTGATATACACTGCCATTACTAATATTGTATTCTTAGAATAATAGTTTATTGTCTTAGAAGTAATTTATTGCCTAAGTAATAATTTATTGCCGAGGTGATATTTCATGTATCGTGCTATATTTTATTGTTAAAGTAATGTTTTCTTGTCTAGGCAAATGTTTTATTGCTCAAGAAATGTTTTATTTTAGTGCCTCAGCATGCATTGAGATATTTTTCAAAATTGGGTAAATTGTGACAAATTAATATTTGCATAATAAGAACAAAACCATCACTCAATTAATTGGATGTTAAATTTAAAAAATTAAAAAGGGGATATTTTTTAAACATTTGCCAGTCCAGAATTGTTTTTTGAAAAAATGTTTTGTACTATGATATCAACTTATTTTTGGGGAAATCTGCCAAATTATAAGATGATTTATTTTATATGGCTGCACAAAGAAAAAAACTAAGTGTCCTATATAGTTTGACTAAGTACAAATTATGATTAAGTCAGTGTTTTAACAGAAGTTACTTAACCCATTTGTACCCTCTGTTACAAAACTATTGCAATTCAAAAAGCAAGCAAGCAATCTGGCAATTTATGACTGGAAATTTTGTTTGCACTGCTAAATGACATATTCGTATATTAACCCATTCATGTCTGAAGCTTTACTTGATAAGCTTTGTCTGTATGTAGAACCTTTTTTGAAAATAACCCGAAATATTTGAAGGAGATATCTTGATTACGTTTTAATTGATATTTCTTCATATATTCTAAAATATGCTATTTTAAGAGAGATATCACTGAAATAGTCAGGCCTTGTTTCAGAACTAAAAGGCATGAATGAGTTAAATTCATTTTAGTTTGCTTTCAATTTTGTTATAGATATTGTGTTTCCATACTACTAGGGTTGTTTTAAATGGTTAAGACACTCTTTCGATCAGTATTCAAATTTTCTATTCTGAAAGATTTTTGTTATTATACTAATTTCTTTGATTTGCACTAGTACAATATTAGGGATTTTTTCACAAAAAAAGAAAAAAAATCTAAAAGAATGAATAACAAAATATGCTTCTTATCATGACAAATCCCTGTTTATCTGATTGGGAGCTGTGGACACATCCATGTCTAGAGTTACTATTGAAAATGGAAATCACAAAATCTTTAGTCAGTTAAAGGTGAGAAAGAATGAAATTTACAAAGGTATTACTGTTAAGTATGCACACTGCAACATGCCTGGTCTATACTGTGTTTGGTTTGCGCATGTATAATTTTCTCGCTATTAATGCACAGAAAATTTGCAATAAAAACGTGTATACTTCTAGCAGGGTGAATCAATATGGCAGGAAGTGATAATGCTAGAAAAACTTCTTCATAAATGAGTACACAATTTTTATTATCTATCTCACTGTTATTTGTGACTTACAATGAATATGCTGTTCATAAAATGCAGGATCTTAATGCATGGATTATGAATGGAACTGTATGAAGTGACTGCCCAGATGAGTGTGTTACAGAAAATATCTAACAGGGCCCGACAATTGCCTTATAGTGCTTTTCTCTTCAGGTTTATGCCAGAGGAATTATCTAAATCTATAGGTATTTGGTAAATATATGTATTTTGGATCTATTTTGGTTAAGGTTGAAACACCTTCTCCTTTAACATTGCTGAAGCCTGGTGGGCTACAATGTATAACTTTTTACAAGCCCTTTTTAAAATTGTACTTATCTGGTTAACTCGGGCTAACTCTATTGTCAGGTCCAGGATTATAACTTGTAACAAGTCACTTTGCTATTGAAAGCGCACATAAGTATCTTGAACAGGACTTCAAGCTTGAATATATTTTCATGTCAATCTAGTCAATGATTTTTGTTGCTGAAATAAATGATTGTTTGATAAATAAAATGGTATAATGTCTGTTATTTATACTAATGGGATGAACATCTTCAAGTCCACAAAAACTTTCATGGTCCAACTTTATGCTTAATTTGATGGTGGTGGCAGAAAGTTTAGGGTGGATCTAGATACCTTTAGAAATAACTTAGGAATTAAATTTGAATTGACAAAAAAAATTGAAGGAAAATTTCTGTTGGTTTCTTGATACTGTTTCTTCTCAAAATATTTTTCAAAATATTATTTTTAGAAAGGCATTTTCCCCAAAACTATCCTGTCTTAGTAATGCATTTCAGGCACAAATGGGTTAAAGAAATATTTGAATAAAAATTGTGCCTCCTCATAAATAAACTATTCTCTCTCTTTATCCTTTGAAATATTGTTCTCTTTTCAATATTACTGAAGAAGCCAGATGCCGGGATATGATTGTGGGAAGCATGTATTTTTCAGGAGATGCCATCTCTTTGGAGCCAGGGTCACATAAAGCTGGTACTAGGGAATAGGTTTATGTGACCTTTGACATGCTGCAGTCTGACCTTTGACCCCTGGCATCAGGAGGCACATGGAGTGCATTCTAAACACTTGCGTGTGGAGTGCACACATGGTTACACAAAATTGTGAACACAAATCATCAAATAGAGTAATATTTGAAAAAAACATTTGAGAAAGGAATGTTAAACTCAACATATGCAACAAGTTTCAGTCAGATGTATATCAAATATATTAAAACATTGCCTTATTTTCAAAATGTTAGAATTTTGATGAAATCTTCGAGGCAAAGCATTGCTAGGAAATAATTTGAAGGAGAAAAGAAAATCAGAAAATCAATAATAATTATCCTTCAAATATCAAAAAAATCATTCTCAATTTCTAAGTTTTTTTCATAAGTAAATATAGATGGTTACACAAATTACTGGAGAAACTCCTAAGCATCGATGGGTCAAGTTCTCATCTGAGTAAAAAAATCTTCCTCCTTTGGAAGTATCATCAAAGACACTGGAACCTAGTCAATGATAGCCTATCAAATAGTTTGTAATAAGTGGTTTGCTTCCAGATTATTTTCAAATATTACTTGACAATTTTTATGGAAAGCCTGATGATCTAACCCCTCTATGCGTTGAGATCTTAATAATTGTCCTTAAGATCTATGATTCTTTTCAAACAAATACTTTGGATTAAATCATTAATTTCGAATGGAGGTTTTGAAGTTGAAGGTGGAGTTCTGATCAACATTTCTCCCTGAAAAATGTTCCTTCACCCAAATGGCTCTTGTGAGAAAGTTAATACCACCATAGGCCGCCCAATTCAGGGTGCTACAGGCATTAATGCATAAGAGTTTCTCTAGATATTGATGCCTGGATCTATGATACTTTTTCACCAAAGCTGTGAACATTGATAGGTTGAAGATTGTATCTGTGATAACTTGAGGCTGTAAAGGAGAATGAGAAGCATCAGATCACTCATTTAGGACAACATAGGAGTAAAAGTGATGGCTTTATGAGTTTCAGCAATAGGCTATTATATGCTTTCCAGATAATTCAGACAAGGGGTATAGTTAATGTGAAATTCATAAGTATAACCATATGGCCCCTTAACCCATTCTAGTCATTTGGATCTGCCATACTTTTGAAAATAACAGTATTTGAGAGAGAGTTAAATCTAGGAAATGCCACCAAAATAGTCACAATGTCACTGGCTGCTACAGGCATGAGTAGCTAGGTTAACCAATCAATTCTTAAAGAGTCCCTCCAGAAATTGTTGTCTGGATCTATGATACATTTGACAATAACTGAGGAATTAAGAATGCTTCCAAAAACATCTGAAGAAGAGTTGTTGGTAGTACTGTGGAGGGCATTTCTCCCAATTCATGCTTTCTCCTGAAAGCTTTCACCAGCTTCCAAGTACTAATGGGTTAAGGCCCATCCTATTGTGACAGTCACAGTAATTGGGATGTTTATCATCTGCCTTTTAATACAAACACATTCAGCGGCAAACCAATATAAATGCATAGACCCGAGAGAGTTTATATAATTATATTGATTTTTACACATCAGATAAAATTTTATACACATTATTCATGTGAAACCACATGCCCCTATAAAGCACCTACTATCCTCCATGAAGGAAAGCTTCTATAAAACCACATCCCCTTCAAAAGCTAAGGGGGTTTACTATTTCATAATTGCTGGGGTATTCATAGAATAGTTTTCAAGTAGAATGCTGAAGTCCATATGAATATCAAATTATCAAAATGCAGATATTTTTGTCACTTTTTTCCTAAATCAATAAATCAAATTTGGTGTAAGAAAAAGAATTGGGAAGGTATGTGACTGTATCAGAATTATATAAAAGCAGGCATTCTTTTCACTTTTTTCCTGAAACCACAACTCAAAAACAAAGCATTTTAGCAATATTTCAGAAAGATATGTGATCGTATTTGGAAGATCTAAAAAAGAATTAAAAATTAGCATCACAAAATCTGTATTACATTCCAGCAAACGAACATGCCTACATAATGCACTGAAATTCATCCTGTTGACGTCAGATTTAAGGGAATGTGGCATTTGTTATCAATATCACTCCTCAAAAAAAAGAAAGAAAAATGAAGGAAAACCATATATCTACCGGTATTATGATTATTTTAAGTGTTGAGAGCTATAATTGGCTTGTCACGACTTAATCCAATATGGTAGAAAAAGCAATGGTAAAAGAAATTCCAAATTTGTGTGCTGTTGAGAGTCTGTCCTGCTCATGGCGGCTCGCGAGTAGGTACGACGTCTTACATGCTCATCAATAGATGGGCTGATCGCTTCCTGTTTTGCTGCGGGCGACATGGATGAATTATAGATAGACAGGACATTCACTGCGGGCCGCACGGAAACAGCAAGAACCCCGTATTGGGGATCGCTATTGACATGTGCTACTCCCAATTCTTGTCAACGAAAATCATGTTTCTTCATCAGTTCAACCTATTCATGCCTTAGAGCTCTTCTGGAAAAGTGTCATCTGGATCTATGATACTTATGAGAAACAACTTTAGAATTAAGCATAAATTCGTAAAATGTTTGAAGGAGAGATGTGGGTTTATTTCTGACCAACAAATCTTTAAAAAGAAAAAGGCTCTAGGTTGAATAATTTTGCCAGATAATGGGGATGTTTTGTAGGCATGCTTTGGTTAACCCATTTAAGCCTATCAAACTCTCCTTGACACATATTGCCTGCATCTAGGATACATTGGAAAGGAACCCAGGAATGCAGCTTGAATCCACAAAATATAAATCAATGGCAGGTCATTAACTGGGTTTTTATCATTACTTCTCATTTAAAAATTTTCTTAATGACATACTAGAAAGATATTGTTCTTAAAAGCAGTCTTTTTGTTCACTCCGAATATGAATGGGTTAACCCATCTTTTCCCTTGCGATCCAACATACCTTATTTTGTTTCTAGAGATCAAGTAGGAGAAAGAGGAATGTTTTCTATTAGTTTCATTTCATAAATGCCTTTTACCTAGGTAAGATATCTAAAAGTTATCAGGACACCCTTTAGAACTTCTGTACAGTAATATAATATAATATCATGACGCAATTGCGCCTGCATTTTTATGTGTTTTTGACAGGGTTTGTTGCTGTAGGGAGTGTATTAGATTATAACAGGAAAGGAAACGCTCGAGGAATAAATTCTTGTTTACTACTCGATTGGGGACATTTATTGATGATTTGAGGGTGCGGACGAGGAGTTAGTTCAAGGGTCACCCTTCAGATGGCGCTGATTTGGTTTATTAAACAGGAATTCAACTATTTTTATGCCACCCTGAGAGCTGAGGCCATAAAGAGTTTTTAGCCCATCCTGAATGTAGTATTTTTGTCTGCAATTGCTGCATTTGAGTAGGGTGTGGATATCATTTGAATGTGCTTCATCAGCACTTTTTTCTGCTATTCTATGCTGGATCATCCCAGTAGATTATAGTTTCAGAAACAGAGAAGTGGGGAAATGCTAGAAAACACTAAGTCCAGGCAACTCTTCTGAATGACTCATGTGCGAGTCACTCAGAATCTCTAACTTTGTGTAGTATAGTAAGTATAGGGGTTAGTATCGGTACTTTATATAATACCAAATACCAATACTGAATGGGAAAATGAAATGTATTGCTTTAGATCTTTAATACTGGTACTGCTTATAAAATTTAATAACTTGCTACCTAGACATGTCTGCACTAAGGCAGTTTGCTACTTATTAGCAAAATTTCTGAGGCTGACAGGGATGGATTTAACAATATTAGGTCCCTAGGAGGCAGGCATAAGGTGGTGCAGATGTAAAAGATAAAATAAAAACTTTTTTTTTCACAACCCTCTTATAGGGGAAGGGTAAATAAAAAAACTTTTTTTCACCTGCCTGCAAAAAAAGTTGATGTTTCAGAGGGTGGGTAAATGAAACTTTTTTTTACCCGCCAGTCCATAGTTGTGAGTGAACCCCACAGAAGGAAGGTAGGTAAATTTCAAGCAATGACAAGTTGCCTGGCTCACTTTCCTGGCAAAGGGAGCTATCATTGCGAGAGTTACAGCAACATTGATGTCATGTCAATCGAGTGGTCCAAGGCATTGCCACTGATTGCTCACTATCTCTCACCACTGAGGGCCTGCCCTATAGCTGAGTGGTCCAAGGCATTGCCACTGATTGCTCACTATCTCTCACCACTGAGGGCCTGCCCTGTAGCCGAGTGGTCTAAGGCATTGCCACTGATTGCTCACTATCTCTCACCACTGAGGGCCTGCCCTGTAGCCGAGTGGTCTAAGGCATTGCCACTGATTGCTCACTATCTCTCACCACTGAGGGCCTGCCCTGTAGCCGAGTGGTCTAAGGTATTGCCACTGATTGCTCACTATCTCTCACCACTGAGGGCCTGCCCTGTAGCTGAGTGGTCTAAGGCATTGCCACTGATTGCTCACTATCTCTCACTACTGAGGACCTGCCCTGTAGCCGAGTGGTCTAAGGCATTGCCACTGATTGCTCACTATCTCTCACCACTGAGGGCCTGCCCTGATGGCCAAGTGGTCTAAGGCATTGCCAGTGATTGCTCACTATCTCTCACCACTGAGGGCCTGCCCTGATGGCCAAGTGGTCTAAGGCATTGCCACTGATTGCTCACTATCTCTCACCACTGAGGGCCTGCCCTGATGGCCAAGTGGTCTAAGGCATTGCCAGTGATTGCTCACTATCTCTCACCACTGAGGGCCTGCCCTGTAGCTGAGTGGTCTAAGGCATTGCCACTGATTGCTCACTATCTCACCATTGCGGGCCTGCCCTGATGGCCGAGTGGTCTAAGGCATTGCCACTGATTGCTCACTTTCTCTCACCACTGAGGGCCTGCCCTGATGGCCAAGTGGTCTAAGGTATTGTCACTGATTGCTCACTTTCTCTCACTACTGAGGGCCTGCCCTGATGACCAAGTGGTCTAAGGTATTGCCACTGATTGCTCACTTTCTCTCACTACTGAGGGCCTGCCCTGATGGCCAAGTGATCTAAGGTATTGCCACTGATTGCTCACTATCTCTCACTACTGAGGGCCTGCCCTGATGGCCAAGTGGTCTAAGGCATTGCCACTGATTTCTCACTTTCTCTCACTACTGAGGGCCTGCCCTGATGACCAAGTGGTCTAAGGTATTGTCACTGATTGCTCACTTTCTCTCACTACTGAGGGCCTGCCCTGATGGCCAAGTGGTCTAAGGTATTGCCACTGATTGCTCACTTTCTCTCACTACTGAGGGCCTGCCCTGATGGCCAAGTGGTCTAAGGTATTGCCACTGATTGCTCACTATCTCTCACTACTGAGGGCCTGCCCTGATGGCCAAGTGGTCTAAGGTATTGCCACTGATTGCTCACTATCTCTCACTACTGAGGGCCTGCCCTGATGGCCAAGTGATCTAAGGTATTGCCATTTACTGTTTGTTGCTTTGCTTCTTCCCACTGAGGGATAGCTGAATGGCATTGCCACTTATTGCTTGCTGTCTCTCACCACTGAGGGGCCCGATAGTTGAGTGGTGTAAGGCATTGCCACTTACTGCTTGCTGTCTCTCACCACTGAAGGCCCCGATAGCTGAGTAGTCTAAAGTATTGCCACTTACTGCTTGCTGCCTCTCGCCACTGAGGGCCCCAATAGCTGAGAGATCTAAGGCATTGCCACTGACTGCTTGCTGTCTCTCCCCACTCAGGTCTCTGATACGCAAGCTGTCTCTCACCACTGACCAGTTTTGAGGAAGGCTCAGGGAAGGTAATAGAGTGCCTTGGAGAAAAGTAGTGCTTCTTAATTTAATGAAATCATTATTGAAATATTTGAAATGACGTTGTTGGTTTAGGTTTTAATCATATTTCTCCTTTATGGGTGTTTCAAAAGATGACTCATCTGGCAAAGTCTAGCTTAAATAATTTTGACTGATACCGGTATGAATTCAAGATTTGTCAGACCAGCAGTCAGGTAGCTTTGAGCATTAAGGGGTTGATATTACAAATAATGTACAAGAATTCCTTTTCTAATTCTGAGCTGAGGACAGAGGGCTTGTAGGCGTGACAAACGAGAATGAATTTTGTGGTGATGACAAGAGACAGATGTTGAAGAATCCTTCTCCGTGGATGTGGGAGATAATAGTCGTGAATTATTATCATGATTATAGATAATTATCCCGATAAACAATACCCTTCTTTCACCGCTAACAGCTCTCGAGGGAAGAATGTGTTAATCAATCACTGTTGGCACAGATACCAATACTTGGAAGATGATAAATTAGTATTCAAGCCAAGAAAACATATATCCTTATGGGACCTCACCTGCCTTCCTCCTTTGCTTGATTGATAGACAATCAGATTAACCCATTCATGCCTGTAGCTATGAAAAGTGAAAGCGTAAAATGATAAGCATAAATTGATATCCAAAAATTATATTTGGATATCCATAAATAATTTTTGTTATCGATAAATGATGGTATGAATGAATATCGTAATCGACATGATTTATTGATATCCATAAATGAAGTATGGAGATCAAGTAATGCAGGCATGGTAAAAAAAGATTTTTTATACCAATAAATCATTTAAAGTTATCCATAGGTGTTGGCATCTATGTCTAGCATTTATGATATCCCTCAATCACTTATGGATATAAACTAATCATTTTTGAAATAAAAATGCCTCATTTTATTATGTCCCTAAATATATTGTTCAATATCAATAAATGACCTATGGATATCAATACATGTCAGTATTTATTGATATCCTTAAATGATTTATTGATATAAAAAGTTCATTTATGGATATGCACAGATCATATCAAGGATATCAATAAATGCCAACATTTACTGATATTCATAAGTTATCTATGGATATCAAGAATGATTGATGGATATAAAAAATATTGATATCAATAGAGGTTGATTATGTATTGATATTGATAGATTGATTGATATCCATTATCACCTATGGATATCAATTTATTATTTATCAATATCAAATATGTTTACTTAATTTATGGATATGAATACTGATTTATTGATATTCATAAATTATCTATTGATATTCCATTTTTGCGTACCATAGCAGCCTAGGCCTGACTTTTTTATTAATACCTTACGCAAAAACATCTTCTGTAGAATATATAAAGTTGAAGTGTATCTCAGAACTCAAACCAATAATTTCTTTTAATGATTTTTGGTAATGTATGCTTGCTTCACAGTTTTGTTGTAATGTTATAGCGTCCAGATGGCAGTGTCAGGGAATACTCTTGCCATGTATGGGTTAGAGAGGAAATGTAACACAATCTGACTTGAGAATGATAGATTTCAAACCCTTAATCATTTAGTACTTATGCTAATCTGAAACTTAGTCGAATATTTTGAAATGGAGTTTTTATTGTAAGTATATAAATGAAATGAATTTTTTTGTACATTGATTTTTAAACCTAAGAGGAACAAGAATTTTCATTCAAATATTTCTCAAGCTATTGCTTTGTTTATCAAGGTAATTCTGTATGTGCAATTAGTATATTTCCATGTGAATGGGTTGAATTGGCCCTTATGGTCAAATCACTGTAGCCAGATGCCTGTTATACCATGTGAGTGCAGTTACTTATAACACTTCATTTTCTTCTGTAGAACACAAATCCAGAGAGATCTCCCAATGAAGCTCTGGAGACAGCACCCCCGTACCCAGAGAATGGGACCGAAAGCCCCAAGAAACAGTAGCACCCTGATGCCCACAGCACCCTCTACCCAGAGAATGGGACCGAAAGCCCCAAGAAACAGTAGCACCTTGATGCCCACAGCACCCTGCATGTACCCAGAGAGTGAGTCCGTCAGCCCATGGCAACAGTAGCACCTTTCAATGGTGACGGCACCCCATACCTAAAGGGTCACTCAAGTCACTGGACACAGAGGCACCAAAACACTGACAGCAACCCTATACCTGGAGTATATACCCCAAAGCTCCTGGAAACAATGGCACCCTGATGCCAACAGCATCAACCAGTACCCTGAAGGTCCATGTCACAGGATGTACCCAAAAGCTGCTGGAAACTACTACACCGCTTTGACGATATCAAACCCGCAGTGATACTGTGATGTATTCATCAGAGACTTAAGGACAGGCATCCTTAATATAACCCTATTGTAATGGACCTGTTTCTTGGAAGGATACAAGAGGTTATTTTGCTATGAGCCATCAGCCCCTTTGTGAGGGTACATTTGGGTAACTTGTTTTATCCAATTTATGGGCCTTTTGAAAAGGTGATGTTTGGTGTTGCCACCAAGGGTAAAGGGATGTCGCAGGATTTCATACCAGCCTAAATAAGAGAAAAATGTTATTTGTTCACCATAAAGTTCACCATAAAAATGCATTGTTTATAAAAGGGTGATGTTGAACCTTATAATTACTGACTGAAGGGCTCAGACTTTCCATATCTATCATTGCTGTGGACTTTTTTACTCTTTATCTGCTGAAAAATGAGGTAACAAATACAGGGTAGCTGGAAATTCAGAGATTTTGGGGCTCAACTCAATCCTGATTAATGCAAAGTGGCTTTAGCTTTAAATGAACGCAGCATATCTTTATTGAAGTCAGCTTTATTGCAATTGAGTATGTTGGTGATTTTTTGACAGATGGCCAAACAGTTGCGTTTTTGAGTAAAACAGAGTAGAGTAGAAAATTAGAGCTTAAATTTTCATCTGGTATAAACTGTGATAAATGTTAAACTGTTTATTTACCCCTTCTCCTGAATGTTATCTAAAACATGAGCTACTTAAGCCATTAGTACCTAGTTATTCTTCAAGAGTCTTCCAGCCAGATGTTATTTTCAATATAAACTGTCAGGTATGTATGGGGTAAAACGTTGAATCAAAACAAATGATTTGATGAATTGGCTTGATGATATTTGATGATAATTCAGGGCTCGACATTAAGGTTTCGGAACTTACTTCACTTCAGACACAGGTTATAGGTTTCCTGAACAAATGAAGGGTTTCATCAATCATATTACAGATAGACACTTTTCTGCTATTAACTATTCTCCTTTATTAAGGCTTATGTGAGCAAACAAACATACTAAACATTAAACATAGAAATAAAAAAGGTTCTTTTAAGTTTCAATTAATATATTAATGTCAAATTCAACCACCCATCCTTACAGCCTAAGAGTTTATACTAGTTTTCTGAATAGCTTTTTTGTTTGTCCTGTATGACAGGACAAGCCTTAATTTCAAGCCATATTGATGATTTCTATTATTGTTGCTTAAAGAATATTGTCCAATCAAATGCTTCCAATTTTACCATGTGACTGACATTTTTTTCTTAAGTCATGTGTTGGCAAGGGCAGCTGGCACTTTTAATTTGATATTACCAGCTGTCCTATAGAGATGATTTATTTGGTCTGGTTGATGAATGTATATATTTTAAAGTGGGCAATGATGCATACCCTATTGACCCTTGGTCAGGATGTATATTAGAGGTCTTCATGCATGGAGCATGGCCTTATGGCCTCGATATGCTATAGCCCTCACACCAAGTTAAAACCTTCAGGCCTCTGTTAAATCTCATAACGCCCTGACTAAGAGTGTATAAATCTTTGATATTATTGAGCCAGATGGAGATAGGAAGTGGTTAGGTATTTGTGTTTTAGGGACTGGGAGATAAGTCTCTTTTTAAATAGATCTTCATGAAAATTGGGAATCATCAGTGTTCAACTTTAAGGAATTGCATATCACCTGTGTTATGCATTCACAGAGGGATTAAACTATACCTACAGAAGAAAGTAAATATTGAAATTCACCATTTTGAAATCTTTTGAATTTTATTTCACCTAATGAAATTATATGTTAACCAGTTTATATGCAGAATATATTTGTAGTATTGCTATATTCCTGTAGTTTTGAGATTGTCTCATTGTCATTTACATCATTTAAGCCATCCCTCTTCAAATTCTATATGAGATTGACAATTATGAGATTAGAAGTTTGCGAATGATTTATTTGTGCCAGGGCCATAGTTAGCAGGGTGTCTGGGCACCATTTGGCAACCATAACGATTCGAAAACACTCATCTATATGTTTTGAAAAGATTTTCATGCCACTTCTAAGAAGAAAAAGTTTTATATATTTATGTGAAAGAGAACATGCATTTTCTTAAGAAGTGGAGGCAGGGCTATGGTATTAATATGAAGATTTTTTTGTTTTCTTCAGAGAAAGTACCCTATATGACTACACATTTTGGGACACCCAACTTCTAGTCCTCAGATAAGGGCCTCATTTGATCGATTGAATATTATGTTTAGATGGCTTTTTGAGAGTCTTGTCTCTGCTGGGTTTTACAACTCTCAAAACAGAATGAGTGAGGCATAGAGCTTGGCCGATAAAAACCTATATCCTCTACCTTATTTAACCTAGTGAATGCATGCAGCAATGGGCTTGCCTGCTTGCTAACTTAAGTAAAAATGGCAACGGGGCAAGTATAAATTATCCCTGACTTGTTGAAATTTTATAGCTTTGCTTGCTACTTTGCTGCTAGGAGAATGATATTTTTGAATTCTATTTTACCATTTATGCTCACAGTGACCAAAAGCGGAAATTTTATTACCTGTAAAAGCGTGATGGGAAAATTATTTGAAAGAGATATGTTGATAAGAACACTAGCAACAACTCTCTTTCCAAACTTTTAAAAAATATATTTCAGATCCTAAATTTATTGTCAAAAATTTCATAGCTTTAGATGAAAACTTCCCTGAAGTAGATCTGGACTCAATGTTTAGCTGAGTTCCTATTGGTTGATGGTTAGCTGGGCACTGAAGGATGATAGTATACAACATTTGATAGCTTTTTGGTATCTCCTGTCCTACTAAAACATTGTGTGTGATGACTAATATAGAGAATTGGAGAGTCTTTTTCGATTGTGAAATGATCTGTGATAACTGTTTATTGAAATGACCAGACACTGTCTTCTCATACGTTGTTAGGGTGGTTCTTACTAATGGTGGGATGTTGAAAATGTAAAACATCTTTAAATAGTGTTAATCTATTAGCATTCATTGTTGTACTCCTTTGGCTCTTAGTGGTTGCCAGAGAATTTAGGCAGAATAATGTTTGACAGGACATGTTTTAGGTTATGAAAGAATGATTGTCCTTTAGGTTCCTTGTAATATTTCAGGTATAGTTTTTCGATATTCAAAAGACCAATGAGTCATTTCTGCATCTTAAACATGTTTCCACCTTACCTTAAGTCTGCACTACACTTTACCTGATTCTTCAAGAGAATATAAATTGTTATTTGAAGAACGAGAATTGTTATAGGTTTGTGCAAGTTCCTAAATATTGTCTTTTCATTTTCAATTCAATATTTCTTTTGTTCTACAAATTGAAATTGGCACATCAGCATTCCGTAGCTAGTCTTCTTTATTTGTTATTACTTAGAAATGGAACATACAAAAATCCAAGACAAATGTTTTCTTTTTTGCCATTGGTAGGAACCACCTTTATGGAACCTTTGAAATGGATAGAATTTGCTTATTGATTAACGATGTGTAGCTATAGAATCCAGAATTTAGCGATATTTTAATGAAATGTTTGATTATGTTTGTATATTGCCTTATGCTACTCATCAGGAATGTATATAAGAATTGTATTTTATGCATACGTCATTTGACCATTGTCGTGCTGTAGGGTACTGACAATGGTCATTGCGGCGTAAACTATTTACATCTGGAAGGCACACATGGTATGGCAATATTTTAAAAATTGAGCATTATTTTGAGAAATATTTGATATTCTCATTGGATTTAACTCTTTCAATGCTGTGACTACTTTTGTCTAAGGCACAAGAACTCTAAAATCTTGGAAAATCATCAAAACCCTATCATCTTGGTGTTCATTGGAAAGCTCTCATCGAGTTCTCTCAGATGAGTACCCATTTACTAGGGTTTCAGTAACTTTTCAGCTTTTTTCACATTATTTTGTATTGATCAAATAAGCCACCAGCAGCTTAAGGGTTAAACATCATTCTGTAGATGCTTCTCAAATATCACTCGTACTTGATGAGCTATAGTTTGAAACTTGTCATGCGTCAGACCATGTGTGCAGTCCAGAAAATTGTTGCCTCTGATGTCATGATGTCGGTAAATAAATTGTCTTCCAAATAATAATTCATTTTTAAACCACCCATTTCTAAACGCATTCCTCAATGCAGGAAAGCCTAGCTGCGTAGGGATGCATCTCTTATGCCACTTAGGAAAATAACTCAAGAAAATTTACTATATAACACATGTCCGTCAGTATGTTCAAGGCATTAATCGTTTACAAGTATCCTACTAACTGTAAACTTCTTCCACTAAAAAAGTGAAGCTTGAATAGAATTTGAATAAGAAGTCAAAAAATAAAAATGTCTATATTTTGATTACAAAGTACACTTTTCGCTCATATTACTTTCCTGTTGATATTTTCATAGACTGGAAATAGCAGATTTCCATTTTAAAAGGCTTTTGTAGAACTGCTGACTCTCTTCTTTATCATGGCAGTCTAATGAATGAAATAAAACTAAAGTACATGTATATATTTAGATTCACAACATGTTACCCTGAACATTACACTCTAAGAGTTATCAATAACATGAATTGGAAATGCCATTACTATGAAGATAAAGTTGGTTGATATCATGCAATAATCTCTCGTTATCTACAATAATATCCAAGTTCTTGATATCTATTTGGTTTTGTCTTGCTTGATGTAGTTTCTAATGATCAGCAATCTCAACATGCATATTAAGATGTGCTATCTCTTGTGGACGGTTTAGGAACTATTTTTCACATGATGTGTCTGAGGCATTTTTGTTCAGTATAAAACTGGACTAATTGAGGATATTCAAATACCCCATGCAGGTACCTGTACTCTATGAATCTGTGATGCTGATTTTTCTCAAATCAGTCTTTTTATCACCTGCATGGTAGTTTGATAGACATGGAAGTAATTCACAACTTGGAATTTTTGAAAAAAACAAACATGACAGTTGGTTATTATTGCATTATTTTCAACTGATTTTTTTTTTAAATTTCCATTCAATATCCAATGTCTTGTGGCTTGTACTTAACAAGGGAGAATGGAGAAGTGATAGATCCTAGTTCAACTTATGCAGGTTTTTAACTCATAGAAGAGATGAAATCATAGGTTCCATTGTATAAAGTTGGTTGATGGCTGTGATGAGGGGTGGACCAATTGCTTCAAAGATGTTTGAGGGAATTGATTATAAATGTTTTATGAAAATAAAATTGTGTGAGTTTTACCTTTTATGCATAGTTGTTTGTTCCCAACACCCAGGAGGGATGGATAGTTTCTTGAAAATTTATGATTTTTAAATTAGGTTTTGTGCATTTTGACCCTTAAATGTATGTTTGTAGGCACATAAACAAAGTAAACGAAAAATATTTCTGAACAAGAAAGTTAAATTCATACTCTCTAAATTCATAGCATAATCAGTAAAAGGATGCAGACGGTTAATTTGAAATATCAATAAAATATATATCCTTTAAGATCTTAAAGTAAGTGTCATTTCAATTAGTAAATTTCACTAAAACTTATAACTTCTGAAAATACCCCTTATTATAATATCAACTATATCTGTGCATTAGAAGTCAATTTTTTTTCACCTTTACACAAGTGCAAAGATTGCGTCTTCTGTATTATAACCTGTAGCAGTATACATCTCAACATAATCATTTCCCCTCGTTGCCTCAGAATGAAAACTATCACCGCACCAGAACAATGGATTTTAGAATTAAGAATTTGACTATTTGTTAATTCTTTTTTTTGTTGCCTGTATGGGATTCTCGAGGAAACTAAATCACCCACAGACTCATCCGACTGACCTCGCGTCGCCATAGCAACTTTCTCAATGGCACAAGCGGAGTTTGAAACGAGTATTGAAAGTGCAATGCATTAGACCCCCTGGGTTTGGAGGTGACCCCTGTTCATTTGGATCCTGCCGACGTAACTTGTGACCACCTATTACATAAAAGATGAACCTTGACCTTTTTCAAATCCCACCCTCCCACTTGATATAAATCTTTAGTACATTATACCGCTTTGCCATTGGGGTGACCCCCATCCATTCCAATCCTACAGCACTCCGTCGCGACTGACCCTTACTTAGAAAACTGAACTTAGATTTTTATTTTAAATACACCCTCTCATTAAATATGGATCTATAGTTCCTTGACCGCTTGCCCATGAAGGCGACTCCTCTTTCCTTTGGAATCCTGTCCCCTCCTTCGTGACCAGCTCCCTTAAAGGAAACTGAACCTAGACCTTTTAGAATCACACCCCCTCATTAAAGATGAATGTGCGGTACATTAGTCAGAGTGGCCGCCTTAAGTGATGTGGCCGATAGCGGGGGACGAAGCATCACAATTTCCATGATGTCATCATAAAAGTAGAATTAAGCGAGCGTCGAGGCAAAATTTTATTGAAGCATTTTCTCCCTCTTACTATGCTATTATCATGAAGACGGGAGAAGACTCTTTGACGTATATCCTGTTTAGGATCAATGTTCTTATCGCCGTTGTTGTAGTCAGTTTTCGTTGTTAATGTTATTATTTTGGTTATTGTTATTTGTTGTTGTTGTTTTCTCAAGTTTTGTAACCCCCTGTGCCTACTCTTGAAGAGAATTGAATTCCCTCCATGTTCCCGATTGTTATATCGAAGCGATGCGATAGAAGCTATTTTAAGCCTAACAAATGAATACACCAATGGACATATGAACAAACACACAAACAATGCGTTTTACACAGCCTAGGGACCGTTTCTCGTACGATCGTAAACTACGGACAATGTTGAAATCCGTATTTTACGATATTTCCGTTTCTTGAAGGCCCTGTGTCGGGAATATTAAACACTCTAGGCAACATAGCCATCCCTTCACAACGATGGGTGCACGTTAGCAACCTCGCCAAACTGCTAGTATAAAGCAAATGTTCAATTTGATGTTTGTACCGCAATAAAAATACAATTTGAATTGGATTGCAACTTTCACTATACTATAATCACTATCATGAAATTTGTGAATGATTCAAAGAGATTTAAGAATAGAATAATATCTATCATCACAAAATTTCAACCTCATTACAGGTAGTCATTAAACGAGTCACAACTGAAGCGTACATTTACATGTAGCCTGCATTCTGGTAATATTCAGATAACAAACCTATATACTAGTATTACGAAATAGTTGTTTGGAACTCGCTGTTCTACATTTCATAGGGTTTGATGATGTTTATCAAAGATGCATATTAATCAAAAGTGGAATGTTCTATGCCTACGAAATGTAGTATGTGATAAAGCAAATATCATGTGGGGAAATCAAGTGGTGAAACATTCAATCCCGCTCTATGCAATGTGTTGCAATGTGTGTTTTATCATATGGGTAGAGACAATGAAAAACATCTGCTTTGCATTGCTGGTACATGTAACCAATTATTTGTGTGTGTTATATCACAAGAACAGTTGTAATATTTAAAGTACTCTGCTAGTTCTTCTAAATATGTTGGGCGAAAATCCGCCAGAGGACTCCGTTTTTCTTTGGGTTCCTAAGTGTTGTCTGTGTATGCGAGGATAGCCTGGAGTTGCAGTAGGCCACAAATTGCTGGTAAGTGTCGCCATGAAGGTATTCTTACCTCGCCATGGTGGACCCACTGGGTGTAGCTAGGAGGAGAAGGGGAACTCAGCCCCTTGCCCCTCTTGCTATAGTAATCACCTCCCTGTCTGACATCTAACGAAGGAACACGAATGGTCTGATTTGTTCTACGGCTGAGCTCGAATGCCGTCTTATATTGACCACATTTCCTGGCCGAGTGGACCCAATCCTCTCGAATAGATGATCCCACGATGTGTGTCTTTGGGCGGATATCCCTCTTTAGTCAGCGACCGTTATCCCTAACCAGGACCGACTTCCCTTAGATGATTAATAATATATAGGGTATCGTCTGGAAATAGTGTACTCATAGCGTAGGAATAAAAAGCAACAAACAAAATATTAAGATAGGACGTCTTTCTTACATGTTTTCAACCGGCCCAGACTAGCCTGTCAATGTCTGCTTTTTGTTCAGTTCTCTGATGAAAATACTTTTTAAAACCAGAAGGGGGACCGTGGGGAACATAAAACAAGCACCAGTGTAGAATATCATTGGGCAATCGTTTGACTTTGGAACTTTGTTTGTCGTCACTTCTCCCTTGTTATGGTTGAATCATCACTAACCAGTTCCAGGCTCAGCTGGATCCCCATTAGCGGGTTGGCTATAATATGGCTATATATGTATATATATATATATATATATATATATATATATATATATATATATATATATATATATATATATATATATATATATATATATATATATATATATATATAAAGCCGTATTAAAGTGTGTTTGTGTGCGTGCGTGCGGCGTTTGGAAGGGCTGTCTATGGTGCTGCTGCAACTGACACAGCCTTTGAACTGTTCGCAGAGTAACGTAAATTCGCTTTCCATTGATTTTGATTTCAGTGCATTTAGTGTAGAATCTGTACCAACCTTTTGTGTAGGTTATGATATTTCATTGATTCTAGCCATTCTGACCGGGAAAAGACGCATACTACCTCAAGGTAGTTAGACAAACTCGACAGAAATGTACATTTTATTTCGCATGTGTGTCCCAACGCTTTGCTGCCTTTTCAGAAATGTGTGCGAACACATACATAATCATATATTAGATGTTATGCGAGATAGGACGTCTTTAATCCATGTGCACATGATCTGACAACTTTGAAAAAGAATTATACCTGAAAATATTTGTAGGGGAATCGTTATATCCAATGGAACCAACGCTTTTTAAGTCAGGTATTTCGCCATGTGTTTCTTTGTTTACATGATATATCCATATACATCAGTAGACACCGTTTCTATTCTGAGTCCCTTCGTATTGGATCATCGCGGTTGGATCATGAGATCAAGTGTTTGCTCCAGGTGTGAATAGGTTAAAGCATACGCACACACAGTTCACCGCAGGCCTTAAAGGGTTAACATATCTATCTTACAACGCACATTATTTATGTATTGCCGCATGACATATGATGATCACAGGGGTTTTTGACGTCATTGTCAACTGTTAACATATGCAGGCAATACAATAGCTGTTAATTGCAGGCAACTATTACGCTAATAGCTCGCCTCGTGTGCGGAAACGCCATATTTCACAGCAATTGTGCGCCAACAGTGATGTTTGTATCATTAGCAGCCAATCGCAATTCATTAAGAGAGATAATAAAACGACAATCAAGAGTGGCGCCTACAATGCGGCGACCAAACGAGCAATTAAACATTGACGACGTGCTTTGGCTCCGGCAGCGCCGCCATTAAATCCCCACAGACCCACAATCAAAATTACCCACAAGTCCCCGCGCTGCCCGGCGCTTGAGGAACCGGCCAGGTGCATAATTCATTTAGCAAAGTGATAACGGTTCTATCAATACCAGCGGAGAATAGGGAGCGAGAGGAGTTAAGCGATTCACAACAATTGACCACTTAAGGGCCAGGGAGGTGACGTAATGTTTGCTGACGAGCCTTACGGGAAAACTATTTTCACAATTAGTTGGTAGCGATTAGCCCATTCATATCCGTCATTAGCGGTTCCTATGTGTCAACTGAGTGACTAGGTGTGAATATTTAACGCGTGCAGGTCTGATTTGGCTTGAGGCAGTGATGGAAACGATGATTAGAGGTCGTGACCCAGCCCTTCCTGTCATAATCATTGACATACTAAGCACCTCTAAACGATCATCCCGCTAGTAATCGCTGTCTGAGAATGAATCTTTAACCTACTCGATCAAACCTTTTGTCAGACCTTATTTAGTATCCTCTATATATACACACGCATACATGCATGCATACATATTCCCGGTATCTTTAAAAATATCTTTTCAGGGCAGACTAAGATCTCTTTGAAGTATTAGGAGTTTGCCAAAGTCAAAGGGGAAGGCATTATTTTGTAAACTACATGTATTAATTTTTCACTTTATTTCAGAAAACTGTTCATCCAGAGAGATTTTTCATATCAGAGAACAAAATTCATTTTTGACTTGTTCAGTTAACAATAATATAGGAGCGCTGAAATTGATAAAGAGCACTATACACAACTGGTACACTAGAGTATCATTTGTTGCGTAATAGCATTCATTCATACGCGTTTCGCATTCTATTTCAAGACTATTCCCCTAGGATAAGTGGGCGGAATTGCCAGAAGGGTTGAAGAATCGACGTCATTTCGCTGCTAATCTTGAACACAACTAGCATACAAATGTTCTTGTTTTTCCCTAAATCTGGAAAACTATTTGGTCAAGGAAATAAGATACAATTAGTTACGCGACGAGTTTCACCTAATGGTTAATAACAACCAGATACACAAACAACTGACCTTCGTTTGCTCTAATACCAATGCGGCAAAGTATCACACAATTTCGAGAGGCTTTTTCGTGGGCGATTGAAGCCCATTTCCATTGCGAAAAGAATAAGCGAGGTGGCTATGCGATCGAACGCTCCCTGTAATTATACATACATTCACGTAAACATACTTACATAATACTCTCTCTCTCACACACACACACACAACTCTGAAATTCTGATTTTTGAGATCGTTCCCTATCTTTCCCATTATATAGCAACTTTTTTATTTGGGCGCGTTTTGAGCCTATATTACCTTGACCTAACCCTAACCCTTATCATACCCAAAAACAAGAAAAATATTTGTAAAACATAGTGGGATCGATCTCACAAAGCACCCATACTTCAGTGACCACTATCATTTTAGTTTTGGAGGTGATCTCGCAACTCAGAAATACAAGTACACGTATACACAAACACGATTTACTGACTGCATGAAAATAAAATTTGAAGTTCGCCGCATTGGTGTGTTTTGACATATTGCCAGTAGGCAGACTGCTCAGTGTTCTCTGAGGCAGTATCCTCCAGTTAAACACAGACAACTGTCTTTACATACCACTAGTTTATTAGCGTTTTCTGAAAAGTGATGGAAAATCAAAAACGGCATGTCACCATCAAATGTTCCTAATTTCTCTATAGAATGTTGGACTGAGAGAGTGTTACTGGATCTAGTAGACGAAAGTTGTGTTTTATCAGGCTCTTATTTCTCCTCAAAACGACCGCATCTACATTGGACAATTAAAAGATAAAGATCATTGGTTACTTTTGGCAAATGAAATGGACTCATAATTTAGGACGTAATAAAGATTGCAAACGATTTATAAAAGTCTACCTGATTTAATGAATTCACTTACCTATACTTGCACACAGCTAAGATGTTCCATTACCTGCACGCCCAAATATTAGTAATAATATTGTTATATACATATTATGACACGTTTTCTGTACAAGATACTCGGTATATATATATATATATATATATATATATATATATATATATATATATATATATATATATATATATATATATATATATATATATATATATACATGTATATATATACATATATATATATATATATATATATATATATATATATATATATATATATATATATATATGTATATATACATACATACATACATACATATATATATATATATATATATATATATATATATATATATATATATATATATATATATATATATATATATATATATATATATATATATATATAGTGGAACCTGCCAGATTGAACACCTGGATACATTGAACATATGTCTACCATAAACATTGAACACACATTCTTTCCCTTAGGCCACATTTAACCTGTCTACATTGAACATTCTAAACTTTTCACTGTTGATCAAGGTGCATTCAAAACTTGCTCAAAATAGATTAGTAAAACCCCTGAACTAATCCCAAATGAACATTTGTATGCTTAGTGGGTCAATGATAACTTAGTTATGAGTATTTTTCTTACAAAAGGAACAAAGGAATGGATATTATTTACCAAGTCAGCCTGCGTTTTTCATCTCTAAACCCTAGCCAAGTCAAAACAAAACCCACACATTATGTATTTATGGCAATTAGTCTTTGACTCTCTGACATCCTTGTATCACATAGCAATTGGAAAAGGGGATGGTTAGCATAGAACAATTTTCTCTAAGCAGCCCTTATCATAACTGCATTTAACAGTGTTCCAGTACAGCAAACTGAAAATGAGGCCACGTAGGCAGCAAATTTGGTCCCCCTAATCAGTCCAAAATTTGGAAGCAACCAGCCAACACGAGTATGAGAGTCTATTCGGAATTGTCCATTGTGAAGAAAGTTGAACTCTTAGAAGAAGCAGGTCTGTGAGACAGCTAGCTAAGTACTGTTCATTTGGGTGCACACTATAATTTACTGTATTATTTAGTGATATATGTACTGTAGTTATATTACACGGACTTAGAGACGTGGAGTTTGAATGATATGAATGGGCAAGTACGCTAATTAAGTTAAGTAAGATACATGTATATAAAATATGACGAAAGTGAGGTAAAGACAAAGTAGATTTTGCAATAAAATGATCATTGTTAACTATTTACTTTTGACTTTGTTCCATTTTCACCTGACCTCCAAATATATATGAAGTATAAGATGATACCGAGTGAACCAACATGTTGATAAACATGTTTTACAGAGATTTAAAAATGGCTACTTCGGAATATTCATAGAATATCTATAGCTGAATTTTCAGGCCAAATAACACCTAAATTTGGTGAAATGTAATTGTCGGTGGTTGAGCAGATACAACCTTCTCTTTTTGGTTCGGTATATGAAGAGCGTATCCATTTACAGCACCACATACGAGGAAAAACAGTAAGCGACGCATCCGTATATACAGATCCATGGTCTTACTAAGGTGGAATAAAATAATGAAAAAAGATCGTTCAAAACTATTCATTTTTTCAAATATCTTCCTCGAGCGATCACAGGCTTTTTCTGTTTATCAGAAAGTCGTAACCTAAATGAGTATCATGCATTTGTTTCAAAGAGACCATATGATAAATTGTTTATATTTCACACACGCTATCGGGTTAAAATCATCAAGATTGATCGGGTATGCGTCGCCACAAACTGACGGATGATTGATTGATTGTGTTAACATTTTTGTAATGATGAACACTCTACCTTTGTGGCCTTAGGAAATCCTCCCTACCTTTGCCAGGTAATCCTTTGTTCACGTGGGTTTTAATTAGGCATCTGTAGTGCCTACCTATGACGGAGTCTAGAGGAGGATGAAACAAATGCGTTATTTATACAGCATTAATGTCCTGCATACATCGCGTTTCATTGAAGTAGATACGGATTTAAATTCGCATTATTCCTAAACCATCAAGCTTAAAATATTAGCATACTACTTAGTCTAATGATTCAGTCTATAGGGAATTGAAAAACTATCAGCTTCCCACACCTTTCTTTTGTATTCTTTAAACTGACGACTTTGTGTAACCATATTGCAGTTCTGAAAACACGGTTATACAATTCAAAGATAGCAAACCTTGATAATGATATACCCAACTTTCCATATTAATCTTCCCTCCACATTTAGGATATTGATGGTCCCTGTTACTTGATTGTGGAAAGGGTCTCCATTTCAAAACACCATGTTCTCTATCAGTTGTTTAGCCCTCACGTATTCCATCCTGTTGGATGTCAAATAAAAGTAACGTAAAGGGAAAAGAGTGAAGATACAACCTCATAAGCTATATCGATGCCAAAGTTGAAAGGCGGTTTCAGAAATGTAAGAAAGATGCCATTGACTCAAGGGTTTAGTCTTAGTAGGAATGTGGTATACTAGTATTTAGTGACTGTATCGAATGATATAAACGGTATACTGATACTAAATTATTGAAAAAGAGGAGCATAACATGAAGAAGTGAAATTATGAGAGAAAAGACATCGTTTACGACATTTAGTAAATTTGATTAGGATAGAGCAACATACTAGAACACAGTACAGAAACTAGAAAGGAAATGTGTGGCATAAGAAATGATGTATAACAAACTAGAGTTGCAAAATCAGCCAAAAACGCAAAGAGAAAAATAGGTTGAATTTTTGCCAATAGTACGACTGAATACTGCCGAGAAAAATAGAGTACTACGGAGTTAGAAGACCTTGTATCCTATTATTTCCCATATTCTCATACTTTGCTCCGGACTTTACGTATTATTACATATAAAATACATTGGTCACTTTCCTTTGCAATGGCCCAGGAGTTATACTCTGTGTGACAGTTCTTTAAACATATACTCCTTGCCAACACGGTTATAAGGCATTGCAGCAGAATATGCCTAGCGGATTCGACGATACCTAGATGGCTGTTCATGCAGGATTTGTGCAAGTCAGGTGTATCTTTTAGCTTTATGCTTTGCTTTCGAATTTTGGTATGTAGTGATTTTTACTTTTACAAGAACTTCACACATACTTCTAAGCTGAGGTTTCTTATTGGATCGATTCCACCAGGATGAATAATGTACACATTCCCGCAAATAGATGTGAACAGTGATGTATTGCAAATACTCTTGTCACTGTCTTAGATTTTATCCTCTAAACTCCAGGCACGATCTCGCACAAGCTTGGCCAATGCTTTTTTGCTGTGGATGATGCCACTCTCAATTATTATATATGGTCTTTCATCACTATAACACTTCAGATAAATAACATACTCTTAAACTGGGTGATTCTATCAATCTCCATCCAGCCAATACCAGAGAAACGACTTAGGATATTTTCTCTTATGCAACATCTGGACTTTTCTGCCAGCATTACTTTGGGATGTCTCAAGTTTTTGTATGTTAAGATATAAATGGGAGCCATAGCTCACACCCATAAGTTAGTATGGGTAAACTACCATACAAAATATAACGTTACAAGTTGCCACGGTGAGACCGTTCTAATTTATACCCAAGCCCATTGACGCATTGAAAGCTCTCCTAGACTTTTAAAAAATGTTTTCGAAAATACAGTCAACATGGGTAAAACACACGCTTTTATTCCCACTTGTTCGTACTTACTCCTTTCTTTTACACGGTTTGAGACTAGCATGAAATTCCTGTATATATGAATTTGATTTATTATCGTTAGTCTTCTGTTTGTATATTGCTCTCTTTCTCTCTTTTTCAAAAAAGTGACATAAACTCAATATACGGAGCTCAATGAGACAGAAAAGATAACCTATTTATTCACCAGCATGAACATATTACTTCAAAGTTACCATTATTTAGGACGTACATGTATTATTAGTATATTAACAAGCCTGGTTTAAACGATATCTCCTAGTTTATAAGTTTCATCGCTTTTCTTTCCATTACCGACATAACTACATGTAAGATTGACCTGATCATTTGAAAACTCTTAAAGAACTCTTTGTCTTCTAGTCCAGTCAAGTGGATTATAGATATTTCCTATCAAGTGTTAAGACCATGAAGTGCAGCAAACGAGTGCTTGAAGGAAGTTTAAACAATTGCCATACATGTATGTACTGCACACATAAGAGTGCAACGTTTGACCATAACAAATACAATGGTGAAACATGGCAAATAAGGAATAGAAAGTATTAACCCTTCCAATGCCGAGGCTACTTTCTACCAAAGCACAAGGACGCAACAATTTTTGAAAACCATCAAAACCATGTCATGTTATTTATTAGATAGCTCTCGCATTTTCCAGGTTTGTCGCACCATTTTGTATTGGCCAAATTAGCCACTAGCAGCATATAATATAAGGGTTAAACTCGCCAGAAACAAAAATCTTTCCTCCACATATTGTTTGTAATGAAATAGCACTCCTAGTGTTGTTGACAACCGCTCACAATTAACCAATTTGTGCCATGCAGCTCTTCTCGAAAATTTGTCCTCTGGACCTACGATAATATTCACAATAACTAAGGAATAAAGGCTAAAACCACACAAATAAAAGGAAAGTTAAAACTAATTCTGTTGACCATTTCCCTTTCAAATACTTTTAAAGCTTAATTGTTAGAACGATATAACTTAATCCCTTCTGCTGTTCAAGGGAGCTATGGAAATGAATTGGTTAATTCCAGGGACTTAGTGCTATAAGTGCTTACTGTGATAAAATGTATATGGATATCGATAATTCTTTTGATAGCAGTTGATGCCATTCACCCACTCAGCAGACAGTCTATTAACTGATATCATCATCCGTCCGGCAACATATAATACCATGCATAAATAAAGAAGCGAAATGCCTATTTGATAATCCTCATAGTGGTTTTATCAGTTATCCACGCATAGCATGCATGACTTCCCTGGTTAGATATTCAAAAAGTATGATAAATATAATTGCATTGATTATTTTTCAACAAATGTATGAATTATCAAAGTATCCAATATAGACAAATCATAAACTATGCAGGCATATATGCATATCGATTTTATCATTATGCTACATAAGGCACCATGCACGATTTGTGTACTCACCTCGTACAAGCGGTTTGGCATGGTTGCTATATAAACGTGCGGAGCTGTGTTGTCCATCTTACAGTGACTTTGCAACTACATGGCTCTGGATCGGAATGTCCACTTTTGGCACTGGGAGTTTGTCTCGTCACGATTTGCGATTGAACCTTACATTTCGACTGCAAAAACCAATCCCTCATATAAATAAAAAGAAAAGGAAAGGGAAAAAGAGGAAGGGGAAAAAGGGGATAAAGAAAGGAAAACGGAAAAGTGAAATAAGAAACACTCCCTGCTTGTGTTGTAGCTTGAAGATGTATCAGTATGTAAATGCATGTATGAAGCGAGTACTAGCCCCCTCGCCGCCCCCCCCACCCCACCCGAGGTAGAAATACTCGTCTATTACCCCACCTCATATGCTTCGCCAGAGGAAGCCGTACAGTGATAAATTTTGTATAAATTCCCCATCTTCCCCGCGGACATTGACATAAAAGCTACTTCATAAACTGAATGATAGCCGAAAGTAGCATTCCCCCATAAAGCAGCATAAGAACCCGGCATACTCTTGCTACATTATTTGACAGTAAATCTGGGAGTTGTTGAAAGACGCGTCATAAAACACGCACACCTTTTAGTGTGAGATTTATTAAAGGAGATTGGGCATCATAATGACCTAGTCCTAAAAAAGAAAAACGTGTCACAGAGAGAGAGAGAGAGAGAGAGAGAGAGAGAGAGAGAGAGAGAGAGAGAGAGAGAGTTTCTTAGTATAAAGGTTGCGAGTTCAAAAATATCCATCGCATTATGGTAAATATGTGTGTGCATACATACAACAGAAAAGCAACACTTGGAGGATATGACTTAATGCTTGGGATTTGTACCAAATCTACGTATGGATAGGAAATGATTTCAAAAGAATCCATATTGTTCCATATCTAGTATCTTCAATAGCTGCGTTACTATAAGGCAGATTAATTCCTAAATACTAGTATCTGCTCTTACATCTGCATTGAAGGTGCTCAGATATTCTATTTCAGAAAATACAATTAGGAAATCGAGAAAGTATATATTTTGTCACACCAGCATTATCGTACATTCTACAACAAGGAGTCAATTCATTTGCATATGAGGTGCGAAACATACTTTATCAAATAAAGTGATATTCAAAAATAACCCAAGAGGGATGGTTAAACCCAACGGGAACAAAACATTCAGCCAAATATTTCTTGAGATATCTCCATACGTTACACCTCCTGTAGAGGAGGCTCTACATGCGAATAACTCATTAAGTTTAGTTCGTATTTCGTGTCTATGAACTACTCAGCTATGACCGTCTTACGCTGGTCAATAATCTCAATTCACATGATTAGTATATCCTATAAATACACTTTCCTGGCGCTTTAGCTGGCCATTACTACCCGCTAATGGCGTCAGAACCTGTTGTCATCAACTTATAGCCACTAACCCCCACCTTCCGTGACCCCATTTGCATATATCAGCAATACGCCTCCAGCAAGGGTGTGCAGGCCTTTTGGCCTGGTGGACATGTGCTGTGTAAGCGTGTTGTTATACTGTACACATCAGCAATAAGTTTGTACGACCCTTAAGTATAAAACCAAACAATAGATTCAGTCTCGATGAACATGGGCATTATGTAGGCTTGTATATATCTCAGAGAGCATTGAATTCGCTTGATGTAAAAGTTCGTGCATTGTGAAACGCGAAAAGCGTGAAACTAAACATGCCGCAATAATTGCGAGATATACATGTACAGCCTGATGTAGTTTCCAATACGTCTGTGCTCGTACGTTTACTCCATAGCAGATGTAGACCTTTTAAACAACATTAAACGCCCATTAAAACCCAGGTTTGTCATACTATCACTGATAAACCCGTGGTGATATAGGCCAATGATACCATTACCACGGTGAAAGTGAAAGACCAATTATCAGACAAACGTGTACCAACTCTTTTGAAAAAAATCAAATTGCACACATGTGCACCTGGGTTTTATTTCTCAATAGTTATAGCTTTCGAGTAATATCATTGAACAATAATATAGAAGTTTTTAAGTTGTCCATTGATATTGTGTATCCAGGGTTCATGGTATGCATTATATTCTATTAAGATTGAAAGAAAAAAATATACAATTATAAGATATACCACTTGTACCACTTAGCAACTGAGTTTTAGTCACATACATGGCATACCATGTTATATTTGTATTGCACGGTCTCGTAAGCATTGGTACACGTCTGCATTGACAGCCGCGGGATCAACCCAGGCTTCTATTGGAAGAAATGAACCTGCAGGTATTTGGATTCGCATAACGGGATAAATACTGCAGGCGCCACAATGCTCAGCTCATAGAATCCACCTCCAGAAGTATGATTAAGCAAAGGTTTTATGATATTAGCACATGAAACCAGACATAGCGCACATTCAACAGAGGGTCGCCCACATATCATATTCATTACCTTCCCTATTTACGATTTCGTTCACATTAGAATAAAGTTTTTTCTATTGCAATACAAAGCTTGGCGTGTAGAATATTAACCCCTTTACACATGGATCGTGCGCATGATCTGACAGACATGAACATTACATTAAAAAAAATGTGATAATTAGAAAATATTGAAAATGTTTATGCATAACCGTTGTTCATGTTGCGTTTACCTATCCCCCTCTAAGCATTCTTTTAAGAAAATGCTATATTCGTTGAGTTTTTTGTAAAAAAAATCATGTCTGCACTCTAGATGCAACTGGATGTGTAAATGGTCTTTGCGAAAATTGGGCAGACTTAACAAAAGAGCATACTAGCAATTCTGCGATTCTATTGGATTTTTAGAAAATCCAACTAGGTTAAGCCAAATTACGGCTATTGCACCATGAGGAACGAATGGGAGGCAATTAATTGTAGTTTAATTGAACGTCTGTTTACTTGAGAAGTATCGGGAGGAAAAGCTCCTTTTATAGAAGTGCTGGAGCGTGACCGGCATATGTATGATGATATCCAGCATTCAGTGATTCCTTTTCCCCTATGCCCTTCTCCTTCTCCTCCTCCTTTCCCCTTTCTTCCCTGTCCATGTTTACTCACGTGTAGCCCATCCTATCTACCATATGTTCTTCCCTACTTTGTCTTTATATTCATGTTCTTTCTCTCCTCCTCCTAAATTTTAATGTCATAACTATCATCCTCGTCATTGCCTTTGACTTTCTATTCTTCGTAACTATCTTTCTCTTCTTTTTCTTCTACATGTTTTCCGTCCTCTCTTTTTAATCATCATCATCATCAGCTAGCTCCTCTTCTTCTTCCTCTTCTTTATCACCTTCTCTTTATTTTTATTCTTGGTGATGAATAGGTATTAAATGCATTTTTATGAAAGGGGTAATTAAAAAAAATACATCATACATTCTTTGTAGAAGTCTAGATTGGAAAAAAGATGTAAAGGTGTACAGTGCGGCTACTCGAAA
>OZ012687.1:50995477-51002977 GCA_963942565.1 Maea johnstoni | reverse complement strand
GGGGGAGGGGGGGGGGGTCTCGTAGCTAAGCTATGGTGTTGCCGACCTCATCAGTTCATCGCTAAGACTCATCTTGAAAACAAAAATGGACTTATGTCCGCAAACAAAGTGAGTTTCCACTTAGGTGTGGTTATAAAGTGGATTTGGGATCATACATCTAAAAATAGAGGGATTCTTCATGTTAATTGGATGTCCACAATAGAGAGGCTGCATCACGTGATGAATAAGAGGGAAATGTTTGGGGCCGGAAAACTATCCGCTATTATGAAGGTGTCCAATATAGCGGGGCGTCCACTTCTCGAGGTACCACTGTATGCTACTAACGGTGGTAAGTATGATTGGTGTTCCATTGAATTTAAAAGTTTAAAAAATGTGAATCGAGGTTACGTTTGAATCGGTATGTTTGTTTCTTTCCCTTATGAGAATTTTGGTTTTTGTTCGGGTCCATTAAATTCATCTTTATTTTTTCCCCCTGATTATTCATATAAATCTGTTTGTATGCATTATACATATGGACTTTCCCAAATGCAGTTAATACTTTTATACCGTATAATAGAATATGAAATACGCTTGAAATATGACAGAGCACGCGCATTGCTGTAAGTCATAAACATGAAACATGTATAAAGCATCGGTAAAGCTTAATACATTGTGCCCGCATTTATGATCAAACACGTCACTATGGCCCCTTTGTAATTCATGACGTACTCTGCAACAATACACTTTATGACTTATTATGATGGAAGGTCACGGAGTTGCTGTTATTGAACATAAATCGCAATTAATACTGGCCGCTGAATATATGGATTAAACTTTTATCCGCATATTTGTGGACCTCGGGCATGTGAGCTTCAACCTTTTCCTCATATGGTAACAGATATGAGGCAAGCTAAGTGGCTGTCGCGACATCATGTGCTCAATGCGTATCAAGTATGTCCTGATACTCCATTTCGTCTGCGAACTCTGTTATTGCTTCAATTTTTCACGACAGCCGTAAACTTACGTTCATTAATCACGACAGCCGTAAACCGATTACTTCGAGATACAAACTTATTGTATTCCTGGTATTTGTTCAAATTAATCTTATTACAGTACTTAGTACTTTCTTTGATATAACCTATGTTTTATTACATAACTGTGCATATGATATTTCCAAAGTAACATTTTTATTCCAAAGGGCATTATGGATTTTTAAACATCTCTGTTCCCACGTCACACGTGTGTATTTCGTTCACCATGATTTCTGATTGAAGTGGCTGTCAAGACAATCTCTTTCCCTCCGTCTATCACCCTGTTTGTGCCAGAAGATTATGGCCGTATCCTATCCTGTCACTATACGCGGGGTTGCCTCCAGTGCCGAGCCGTCTCCTACATTCGACTCCTCCTGAAGTCTCACTATGACACTCGGTTTTCCTGTGCTATGTATGACAGCTAGTCATGATTGTATACATGGTAGGAAAAGAGATGATAAACAAACTTACCCAAAACTTTCCTTGTATACATCAAATGGTTAGCTATGGTAACCAAAAGACTGCTATGAATTCTCAATAAAATGAGGGTGATCTGATATCTAAATTAAAAGAGGCAAAATGTATTTTTCATCATTATAAATAGTTATCTATATTGATAAACATTTTTGAAAACGTTTGTTTCTTTTGTTTCTTTTTTCAAACACTTCTATGCACCGATGTAAAATTCAAAGCATGTATGCACTTGATTTCCCAGATATGAATTGAAACGATTACACTCTAAGATTTAAAATAATAAGTAAGTTCATCGAAGTGTTGACATTTTTGAATTTTCTCTAAACTGCAGTTTGCTGAACTCTACGTATGACATTCAATAGGTGTATGGTTATGATATTCGTTTTGCAATATATCTATTGGATGAGCGCGTCTCCCTCTACTAGAGGGACTATCAGGCACAATAGGGATCTGAACAGTCTACTCTCCACTTGTAATTGAGAACTAATGGGTTCAGCCGGAAATGGAAGGGGCGTGCAGCAACTTGATTTAAAGATATTCAGAAATGCCAAACAGATTCGCAGCAGTAAATGGAAGGGGTGTCGGGTAGCTTGATTTAAAGGTTCTCTGAAATGACAAACAGATTCGCACCAGCAAATGGAAGGGGCGTTGGGTTGTTTGATTTAAAGGTATTCACAAATGATAAACGTATTCTCTAGAGACGATCGATGTTCCATCTATGAGTAGAGAGATCACCTTGATGAGGGACTGCCCCTACGCCACTGCGGTCTAATGCATTGTGCATTGCCTCATCACTGGATAGCGCCACTGCTTTAGGGGCCAGTGTCTGTCGAGGCATGCTGGTAATAGCCAGCGTCTTGGGACCGTATAACACTGCTTAACACTATGTATCGGGGGCGTACACGCACTCTAACTACTTAACAACAACTCGAAAATACTTGAAGAGGAATTGAAAAACCTAACAAGTAGAACAATTTTAGTGAAATATCGCTTTGTTATAAAACTATTCACCGATTTGTCAGTAAGTAAGCTCTACATGTGAATGGATTTCAAACACGTATTATACCACAGGTACTATTGGGTCATGCCCGACTTTATCATTCTTTTGAGATACCATACCGATCATCCCATCACACTCGTCCATACCTGGAGGGTCAATTTTTAATTTTGTTTATCAGTTTTTATTGCCATTATGAGGCTTAATTGTTACTAGGCAGTTGTTAATTGTGGTCACAATCGGAGAAAATCACTCTGCGGCCCCGTATCACAGGCGAATTTCGTACATGCTTCTGGCTTTTTTCTGACATAATTCGAGCTGCTAGATTTCAACCCAGGCAGTGGCGTAAGACAGCGTGCAGTGGGTGGCATGGCGCTAGTCCATTCAAACAGCGGGGATTGCTCACTTTGAGGATCAGATTGCCCATGTTTATATAGCCGTTAAGAGATCAGGTTTTACGAGCAGGCACATCATGTATAACTAAATAAAGCTTTTTGAAAGGCATTTCGTGTGCTAAATAATTAAAAGTGGGATAAAGTGATGCAATTTAACCATTGTAACTACGCAAATATTTTCCTCTCAAAGTTCATCTGGTCGGAGTGTAAGTTATGTTGTATTTCATGGAGTATGGCGTATCTTACAGTGTAGTATGCATTATTCAGCGTAACGCCACTTGCTATTTGTTACGGCTGTATCTCTGTAGTTCCCAGTGGAATAGGGGAAACAAGACCAAATGGCAGGAGATATGTAAAAATTCCCTTTCATACCAGGAACAATGGTTCCCGATATTCAAATCTAAAACGAAAAGATTACATGCATCTATTTTATAGATAAATCTAGGTAGAATGTTAACTTTAATGGTTCTTTGATAGACATTAATATTGTGAGAGAAAAAAAGTACAGGCAAATATTAATAATACATGACCTTTGTCAGATAGAGTCGTTTTAAATGGATTCAATGAGGGCCACATAATAATATCTTAACTTTATGAGTAACTTCATACCTCCGGACCTTTATGTAATGTTGAGACACCGTGAGCGGTTAGTTTGCAATGTTCAGATATCTAGACCACTCCAGCTTAGGGACATCCCTATTTTCCAAAGAAGACAACCATAAAAGATATATTAAGTGAACTTTATACTTACATTTTATTCCTATAGCAACCTATGGTGTTTTTCACCATAATAATATTGCTATATACTATCTTAAAATTAAATATTGACAGAGGTTATATTATGTATTTATTAACAAGAGCAGAAAGCACCTCGTTCCCGGCACACTGGGTATTGTAAGTGTATGGTAGGGGAATAAGTGTCATCATTCAGAATCATTTATTTCATTCATCAGACCCAGTGGCGCACTGGCTATCGTGCTGGTTGAATACCGGGAGGCGTGGGGTCCAGGGTTCAATACCATGCTGGGCTATGAGTCGGGGTAGCCGCCGAAACTCTCATTTCGAATTCTGGCTTTGGCGTCAACCGCCCAACACAAAGGGGAGGTTACAATGTACTTGTTAAGAGCTTCATATCATTGGCCATTCTTCCTGTTTTTTCCGCATATACGAAAAATATCTTTTCTTTATGTCTGAAAGACTTTTAAAATGATCATGGCTAAACCTCGATACATAAATTCAAATTCAAATTTAAAAATGACCATAATGTCATTGCCGCTCTGCAACTGATATTCAAGAACGAATTCAGTAGTCAAACCTTGTAGCATATGGGAAGCTAATTGTCTTACATTGTTTTACCAGAATCCTAGGCTTGAATAGCACTGGATCGATGTGGATACGTAGTAAGTAACTTTGGGCGAATACTCCCCCATCTTCCACCAATGAGTGTCTACCCCAATATCTGAGTGGTCCATGCATTACACTTTCACTGCTCGTTGTCTATAACCATTGCAAAGGATCTCATTTTCGAATTCGGCCCTAGGTAGGTCAGAAAGCTGCTGGTGACCTGGACTTTGTTTTTGTTTTATTTCCCAACGACCTGGTTGTCACTAACATTACCATTAGAGAATAAACAACTATGTGTCTAAAAGTATTAGAGAATTGAAAATGAATTAGCAAAAAGTTATAACTAACCCAAACGAAATTATAACAGATATTCAAGTTTTATTAAAGAAACTGTACACTAAGCAGGAAAAGTAGAGACATAATGATACTTTTAATAACGTTGAGAATGAAGTCAAAAAATGAATAGAGGGATCACACTTGTCGAATAATATAGTTGTTAGAAACATAAAGAAATAGCATATATACATGAATACATACATGCATCATGCATGCATCCATACGTACATACATGCAAACATACACACCGACAGACAAACAAATATATATACATACATACCCACATACATAATGTAGAAAAGGAAATTAATCCGAGGTGCAAATATACCGAATTTGTGATTTTGGATTTTTCTGAGATTTCTTATTCCAAAGAGCCAATATTATCTCATAACAGTAATAATACTGTAAATGTAAGGCACAATATTTCCGACTTTCACTATACCGAACTGACCCCACTCGGAAAAGTTCCGCAGAATAAATCACTCGGGTTGATTTCCTATTCGACAGTACATACATATATACATACATACGGTTGTTAACATACACATCATTTTAATCAGCAGAGTAATTAATCTTACATACATGTAGCTTTCCATTATCACTGAACAGTAATTGTTTTGAATACTCTGTAACCCCATTGTATTTCTAGTGAAGGCTGACGCCCACTTAACCAACATACACTTCATTCATCGCCTCGAGAATACGTAAAGGTAGATTTCATTTTCACTCTCATCCCCCGAGACTGAAATTGATGAAAATTCCTGCGAAATAAATCTGGTCCATTCGAGTCCTCAACGCGGTAGAATCTAATCTGAAACATTCAAAGCACATGTTAGATGAGATTAAGCAAGAGTCGCTCTCTCACCTTACCTGCTCCAGGGTGCTTCAGCTAGTGGGCGGAGGAGAAAGGCAGGATATTAGGAACAATCGAGGTTACACTGAAACATCTAGTCCACGTGGATTTCACCAATTAGAGACTTTTGCTGAAACCCGCCAACACTTGAAATCTTATTGGCAATTACCTTGTTTTGTATACGAATCGTGTTGCTAACATTTGTTATTTCCCCTGTTCACCGAACTGACTTGAAGTTCAAGCAAAGATTCACACAATCACTCTCTTGAAGGGTGGTAATTTTTAAAAGATTTATGATTTTATACAGTATGTTATGCGAAGACACATACCCGTAACTTTCATTTTTGGGAGATTTTGAAAAGTACAGGTGTGATATCTACAAGGCATTTGCAGAGCTATACTGTCTGTATCATTACTGTGTAGATGGTGGTTTTGATTTGAAGGCGTGCTTGGGATGTACATATATGCTTATCTTAAAGCTTATATTGATAGTACATGTACTTTTGAATAAATGCATTTTCGTACACATGCCCAGTACAAGGTATTTACTGATGGTGGTCATCCTGATAAGGCAAAAATAAAACAACAATTGTTGCGTTGGCAGCATTACCAATCAATTCAATATGAAGTTATCCATTTTATTTTGGCGTAATTCATCCACATATTTCTATTCCACGATAAGAAGTTTCTTAAATGTGACGGTTGACTTTTAAGGCGGACGGACTTTAATTCCTGATCACTTTTCTAGGAGGGCAATTGAAGCAAAAGGTGAGATTGCTCAATGGGCATCCTTATATTCCACAGAATAATAATTATGATAATAATAATAATAATTATAATATCATTCGGTTTTGTGCCCTTTACATAAAAACATGCTCAAAGGCGCAACTACACATTGAATTCAATAACTTATTCAGTACACTTAAACAACTTTGCAACTATTTTGAAAATATAATTTTGTGTTTGTATTCAGCATGTTATGACATTTCTAATGTTCTACAGTACCTATGCCATATGTGTTGCTTGCAGACTTCAATGCACCAAGGGGCACTAGGAAATTCCATTCCTCTTCTCCGTAGGTAGTATAGAAAATATGCAATTATACCCTGAATGTTATGTATCGAATTAAAAAGTTCTACATTTGATACATACCAGCCTCTTAGTGTTCATACCCTATAAAGAATACTTATATAAATTCTCTCAGTGCAAGGTTTTTACTTATTGTGGTTTTGATATTAGTGTTTTCCTGAACGCATTCATAAACCAAGGTAACTGTTATTTCTACATTGTTATCAATTGCGTTTTGTTCTTAACAGTTCTAAGCCATGTGCCACAAGAACGTGTGTTTTTTCAAGGTGGAGAAAAGGAGTCTCCCTTTCTTGTGTTCGTTGTTCGCGTATTTAGCAGGTCAACGTACGCCTGAATAGGCAACCATTACTTCCGCTACTGAATGACAATTTACGGAAGTTATACCTACCTCGCTTAATTTGGTCAATTTTCTTTTGAATGACTGGGCGATAACGTAACCCAGACAGCATTGCATCCCGCACGGGCATCCTCGTTAGCTCATTAGGTATCTATCCTGTTGACATCAAAGCAAGGCGCTCATCTGAATCTACAGTATGTTTCTGATGACCTGCTTTAACCGTTATGCTGCTGGTGGCAAATATGGCCAGTACAAAATGATGCAAAAAACCCGAAAAATGACTGAAACCCTGACACATTGGTACTCATCTGAGTAGTCAGTGAGAGCTATCCAATGAATAACAATATGACAGGGTTTAGATGGTTTTCAAATAGCTTTGTGTCCTTTTTCTTTGGACGAAAGTAGCCTCAGCATTGGAAGGGCTAAACCATCATTAGTAGCATTTATGGATTGGATAACGGGGTTGACGTGCATATTCCAATGTTAATGATGGCTGCAAATGGATTGACGTCGTAATTGACCTTGGAAAGTGTCGTCAATTTTAGTGAAGCTTATATTCAATTATGATAGCGGAGCCCTGACAACTTGACAGGCTAATGATCCTCCTAATTTCTTTAATACTTTCTGTTAATATACTATCTTAAAAGCTATGGGCCATCCATCCA
>OZ012687.1:50987977-50990477 GCA_963942565.1 Maea johnstoni | reverse complement strand
CACTAAAGAAACAACTAACTGCCTTGGGATCCCATCTCTAGTTCTACCATAAGAGAGTGTTTGTATATATATATATATATATATATATATATATATATATATATATATATATATATATATATATATATATATATATATATATATATATATATATATATATATATATAGCACATGTATTGACATTATCAGACACCTTATGTATAGGTTTGGCAGTATTTAATTTGTTAAGCAGTTTGTTTGGAATATCTAATCTAATAGCTTAGTGTAAATTAATGGATCGTAATACTGGATAATTGGAGTGTAACTGTGGTATTCATTTGTAAATATTTATCAGAAGGATGCTTAAAACCTTCCATCCTGATTAGTATTCACAATATACGTTGCAGATGAAAACATGAAGATATTGTAGATATAACTCCTAGTTATATCAAATTATTACCATTGATGACCTTCAAACACCTAACTAAGACTTTAAGGCGAAAAAATGGTAATCTCTGCTAGATAATTTGTATTGCTAAATGTACGTTTTATTTACTGGAAAGCTGCTCAGGTGACAGCCATAATGGAAATATATCGCTGTTAAGATGTTATAAAAATGTGAAAAATTCCCAGCGCAGTAGTAGGCACGTTTGCACATATGCTTTTATGATACTCAACTATGAAATTCTCAGTGACATATTTAAGAAAAAATCATTAGATATTGTGCAAAAATACACACGCCTCTCAAACTGTTAGTTCTTGTATTACAATTGCCAATGTCCAGGGTTAGATGGTTTGGATTGTGATTAGCAAGTTTGGTGATGAGAAACCCTTTCAGATAGCCGTTAATGAAAATGTGTTAAGTCTGTTTGCAGATCATTCCAGCATGTAGCAGTGGTGACATTTGCATATCTTACTTTGTAACTTCTGACATCAAAATATGAAGTTTTCAGTGACATATCTACAAAAGTAATGATTGGGTGACATACAAATATATACACTCTATACAAATTGTTAGGTTATGAATAACAATGGACAATATCTACGGATAGATGGCTTGGATTGTAATTAGAAGGATTGGTGATGGGAAACCCTCTCAGGTGACAGTTAAAGTTGGAGCACATACAATTGTTCACATCCCACTCAATTGGACAATAGTGCAATTCATAACATGCATGCTATAGCATGAAATGATATCTGTGTGTTAAAAAAGGAAAAAAATGCACAACACATAAAGAATGCTCAGTTCATTTTCTTCCGTTGCCCATCAAAGTATTTCAAGCTACAAATAAGGTTAGTGGAATTTAGTCAGTAACAAGCAATAATGGAATAAGTGATGTTGCAGCAATGGTGTTCGAACCTACAAACCAAAAACAAAGACAGAAGTAGATTTTACTGAAAATAAGTACTGAGTGCAAGTGCTCCACAATGTCCCCACCAGGTTCGAGCAGCCACCCACCAAACTTTTAGAATGGCAAAATAAATTTAACCAATTCACAACTGGGTGTCACCTGCCCCTGTTACTTGTCCAACAGTTGTGAGGGACCCCAGTTCATATATGGCAGATTGGGTGTATACTATGTTAACCATTAGAAATGACCATCTTTGAATAAACATATATTTAGGTAGAGAAATAGAGGGGGTCACTAGCAACTAGGGAGAACACCCACAACTAGTGCTCAGCGAGTCGCGGGTCACTGAGCACTGTTACACCGGCTCGTGTACTAACTGCGCTTGTACCACAGTTGCTTGCATTCCACCAATCAGAGGCCTCGAAAAGTGTAGGTTATAGGACATAACCTACACTTTTCAAGTCTTTGTTCTCTAAGCTGCCTAAATCCAAAGGTGACACCCAAGGGTATTTAGTATGAGTGCTCTGCCAAGCTTTTCTCGGCCTGTGATTGGTGGAAGGCAGTCACATGTGGTACAAGCCACATAGACCGCTCGGAAGCTGTGGTGTATGTGATACCCTTGGGGTTACTCGGCTCCGCCTCGTAACACCTCGGGTATCTCACATACACCACAGCTTCCTTGGGGTCTACCTATGACTAAGATGGCGGCGGCGGCGGCGGAGAGGAGAGGCGAGAAGTGGCGATGATGGTGAGGACGTAACGCGGTGTACTCCACGCCGTGTGCGTGTAATTGATAGCGATTTATGGTGGCTAAATAGCCGCAGCCTATTAAGGCTAGTGTTAGGCTGATCAGCGCCTCATTAGGGCAGCAGGCAACAGCCTTTCTCGCCGCATGTGTGCACCGAGGAAACTATCTCTTCGGAGAGAAGGGGGGGGGGGGGGGGGTTACTAGAAAACAATGGCGGAGAAAATCGTACAACCCATGGGAAAACATCGCCTAGCCTAAAGCCACTAGTGACTTTCCCACATGCCCTGAACATTCACATATCTAAACATCAAATGTTTATGTAGCCTGTATAATGTACTTCTATACTAGAGTTTCGTCCTTTGTTTTCCTTATTCGCATGCTTTGATTTTTTACGCTTCTTTATGTTCTAAAACATTATAAG
>OZ012687.1:50982637-50987777 GCA_963942565.1 Maea johnstoni | reverse complement strand
CAATGACATCCCTATGGTATATGTGAACCTGTAGTGACCATCACTAGCGTAAGTAATGTGAGTGAAAAGTTGTAAATATTGAAATGAAATAGAATATGGGTTGACTAAGGACGGTTGGCTATGATATTATCTGCCTGACAACACTGAGGAATCTGAAGATACTCCTTGTTCTATGATTATGCTTACAATGAGGTGTGTTTTTGGACGGCCTTTTATCTAGCTTGCAATGGTAACCCATCACCTTAACATATCGAAGATGGGGCTGGAGAATTCATTTATCAATTATCCGCCTCTATATTTCAGAAAATCATTAGATCTACTTATTAAGATTCTTTTACAGATATCGTTATGCTCTGTAACTAGGATAGTCCTTAGAAACATTAATTTCTTGCTTGAATTACGCGATCTATGCTCATCCACCCTAGGGGGTTTATGCACTAAAGTTAGGGGATCGACCTGGGAAACGCTGGCATCTTCCTCCGACATATATTTGGAATGTTCTTAGTGGTTCGACTTCATTACTCTTCAGGCCCCAAATTTCACTACCGTAACTTACTATAGGTACTATGATGGACCAAAATATCATTGTGAATTCCCTCTCTCTCTCTCTCTCTCTCTCTCTCTCTCTCTCTCTCTCTCTCTCTTCTCTCTCTCTCTCTCTCTCTCAGACGAGATGACGCTAAATATTCCTACTAATTATTATAAGAAAATTATACGAATGGGTTTAGAAGCAACATAAATATTTTGTGAGCCTTTAATTATTATGTTAGGCTAGATGCTACACACTGTAAGACTCCATTAAGGGCAGCGGGGGAGTTTAAGGTGATACTCCAGGTGTTAAGAAACACAAAGCCTCTCATCCCAGCTTGTGACGCCATGTGCCATCTTTGTTCTTTTTCTGGCATCATCTGTTGTGTAATCTCCACTTTCATCAGGCATCCTTTATAAGAAGTGCATCACCTCGCCTAATACCTTCTCCTACCTACTACTCTAACCCCATTCCCACAAATAGCAACCAAAAAGGCAGGACTGATATAAAACAGAAATTATTCATATTTACGAATAACGAAAAAATCCAATATTTGGTATAAACGATTAACCTACAGTCGTATAATATGCGTGTATATAGTCGAACTCCTATTTACGCAATTATACGCATCTAAAGTAAGCGCTTTCATCCTAATAGGTGGGATATTAGACATTCTGAGAGGTGTAGAGCATCCTTTTGGACCTGGTCAAAAGTCTCTTTGACGGCAGAGCCAGAAATTCTTAATTTTCAGGGCCGGAATATTTGTTTTTACCTTTTAGGGCCTAAAAAATAAAATGAATTTTCAGGGCCAGATTTTTTTCCCTAGAAAAGGTTGTTGCATTTTGCCTTCTTAAGGAGTGCCCAATACATACCAAAGCAAACGATTCCTTTTTCATAATATTTTGGTTATAATTCTACGTGTAGCAATGTTAATCAGATCCAATGTCTTAAAAATAGGTTGCGAACGCGTGTTTTATCATTTTCAAAAGTATTACAGACATACACTTGTCGAGAAAAATCTTGGCATGAATGGGTTAAGAAAAACTCACTTCTCTGCATGCCTCAATACATGGCGTTAATGTATCTCTGCATTATCTTTCCAGCCCCCACATTAACCCTGTTTGTATAACGTGCAGTCAATAGAGAAACAACATTTGAAACTCTTTGATCTCGCTAATTACAGGTAAAATGAAGGTAGAGGGTACAGAAATCGGACAGATGACAACCGTGACGTGAATAGCACAATTTGTGATTGAAGTCGGGAATGTTAAGCGTATGTCAGTTTCATGAATTTACAGACAAAGAAAGAAAGCGATATTCTAGGCAAATGAGCATACGAAAAGATAACCGGGAATAATGTGTTAAGTCTGCGTTTCATTGTCTGTTTATGCAAGCAACAGACGTGGTATTTTGTAAATTTATTTTACTGTTAATAGATATGCCTGCAAGTAATAAGTAGTTATTTGGTAAATGGAGAAATTTTAAGAGGTATTCACATGTTATCAAGCGTACATTTTTCTTGGGAAATCCCAAATCGGGGCATTGGCACAATTTGTAGTAATGAATTTGAGTGTTGATAAAAATCCGTCATAGTGAGATGTGAATACGCGTTATAAATGTGGGGCTCGTTCCTCACTGGGACCGGAAATGATGACCTCATTTCAGAAGTTGCTCCTCGCTCAGTATAGCAACTCTTGTTGCTCTACATAGCTCTGTTATCAGTATACTTCTCACACTAACCCTACCTCCCCCTGCCTCCCCCGCCCTGTACTTGCTATGATAAAATTGTTTTCTGCATTTTTTAGTGGCATGGTCGGCTTTCCTCAGTTTCAGCTTTCAGTAAGGGACGAAACTTGCTCTATTTATTTCATATGGTATAAACATCTTCGTAAATCTCATAATTAGAATAGTAATACATCTAGATCACTATACCATAAGAACGTGGTTATGGCTATGTACTTTGTTATATTTCTCCTCAAACCTTAACTATATTGGAAGGTATCCCTTCTCATAACGGAAGGACATGTTATATTGTTTTGGTGGTATCGTTTAAACCACTTAACCTTTCCTCCAAGTAGATAAGCCTTTCCTTTTACTCCCGTTAATAAAGAAAAGTGCTCTTGGGTTCTGACCGTTTATGGATTTCAGGAGATATTGAAGAACCATCTGTCAAGAAGAATGATGTTTTATTGCATAGTTTATTTTACGTCACGAAATATTACACCCACTTTCGTTTTAATTGCAATCGAGCCATTCAATTTGCCTTTCAATGGCTTACTGGATGTCAACCTTAAGGAACGCCGATGTTTATAGCTTCCGATAGAGGATAGAAGAGGATTGACTCTACTGAAGAAAACCACAGAGGAGTAACTTTTACCCCTTTCACGGATTACCGGGATGTACCGGTGTGCCAACAATGAATGAGGACTTAAAGGCACCAGCACACGAAGGTCATTTAGTGCTTTAAAGTTTTTCCATTGTTGAAGAACAATTTCAAAGCATATCAATTCTAGGCGAAAGAAGAGGACACATCCAAAGAGGACCCAGGGATCTTTTAGGCGCGCAGGGTACCACACCAGCTTAGGATTCCCCGAGAGGTGCCAGCTCCTATTGCACACCTTTGAGCTAGCCAAGAAGGTGTAACCGTTGCGGGGTTGTGTGCCAGCAATAAATATCCATGACATGTAGTGTTCGCCGGACAATCAGCTCTAGCTTTTGGTGTCTATGGACACTTAATTCTTCAATCGATTGTCCATGTACACTAAATACATCGAAATAAATGTCCCCGTTAGAAAGTAGTGTCCTCACAAAAGTGTAGGTGTACCTTTAATATGGATTTCAATGTCAACACTAGAAATATATGTCACGATGGTATACTGGAGGGTTGATTTTCTTGATCATGATATAGGATGAAAGGAACAAATGCTTAGTTCTGAGCAGGACGCTGATTTCCAAGAAATGAGTGTCGACAGGTCTCTTATTCCCTGCTAACAAGTGACCAGGGGACACTTATATCCAGTACACCGGCAGATCTCTCATTCCTCAATAACAAGTGCCCAGGGGACACGTATATCCGCTACACCGGCAGGTCTTTAGCCTTATATTTGACAGGGATGAGTGTACAATCAGGTTAGGAAATACCATGAACAGCGAAAGTGAGAATTTGTATAAAAATATAATAGGAGGGGTTATTTGTGAGTTGATTAACTTAATTTCACGCCCTTACTATTGTTGTAGTCAATTTTCCGACCTGAGGATTTCTTTAAATACTCTCTAATGAACATTTTGATCCGAACCCAAACATCAAGTCATCAACCCCTCAATATTCGTTTAAAGTTTTTCAAATTTCAAGTAAAATTCTTGGGTTACTTACAAACCATCGTCATCTCCGAAGACACTTTCATTGCTTCAAGCCATTCCTCTGTATAGTATTGTCTTCATCCAAGCTAGTAGTGGTAATAAATAAGGAATAAAAGATGAAAATGTTATTGTAGTGTTCAGATTATAAGTTATCCCCCTTGTAAAAAAGGGATACGGCCTGGTATCTGCGAGAAGCCAGCCGTATCGCACGAAGCCGGAGGCCGAGTGCGATACGGCTGGCTGAACGCAGATACCAGGCTGTATCCCTTTTTTACAAGGGGGATAACGATTTTATCATCAGTTTTTTTTTGTTTGTTTTTTTAATTCTTTAATTTTTTTTTTAAAAATTCAAATTAAAAAAAAATATTTTTTTTATCTATTTTATGTATTTTTTAATTTTTATTTATTTTACTTCAAAAAAAAATATTTATTTTTTTTATTTTTTAAAAATATTTTTGTTTTGTTTTTTTTTATTTTTTATTTTTTAATTTAAATTTGTAATATAAAAAACAACGAGGCTGTGACCTGTAAACTTGAGGTCAACCATGGTAACCATGGCGAAGGAGGATAAAACATTGAGCCTCGATTTCAAGAGTGAGGATAAAACACTTATCCCCATCCTGAAATTGACAAGTAATGAGAAGCAATGAAATACAGTCCAGTACCCAACAGCAATTGACCAATCAGCTGCGAGTATCAGAGTGAAGCTGATGATAATAACATTTATCCTTCGATTTTTTTTTCAATTACAAGATCAACAGAAAACGTTTTCAATAATTTGTTTTCTCTGTATGTTTATTGAGGATACTTCCGTTCAAAAGCACTCATAATGTAAACACTATAATAGAAACACGATGAAAAAAAAAACGGTGAACAAAAGAAAAGTAACTAGAATACTGAAACTAACGTTTACAAGATACCACAATTATTACAATAAGAAACAATAATGATGCAAATTAATGAATTTATAGAGACATTTGTGGCGTCAACCCTTATAATGTTTTAGAACATAAAGAAGCGTGAAAAAATGCAAAGCATGCGAATAAGAAAACGAAGGACGAAACTCCAGTATAGAAGTACATTATACAGGCCACATAAACATTTGATGTTTAGATATGTGAATGTTCAGGGCATGTGGGAAAGTCACTAGTGGCTTTAGGCTAGGCGATGTTTTCCCATGGGGTTCTACGATTTTCTCCGCCATTGTTTTCTAGTTAACCCCCCCCCTTCACTCCGAATAGATAGTTTCCT
>OZ012687.1:50962637-50977637 GCA_963942565.1 Maea johnstoni | reverse complement strand
TATATATATATATATATATATATATATATATATATATATATATATATATATATATATATATATATATATACGATTACTATAACACTTTTCACAGCAAAGAATAAAACTTGAACAAACCTGGCTAATGTATGCAAAAAGTTTCAATGATATGCTAGATTCTTAAAAATGAAACTGAGTAGCAAAGTAGGATCTACTGTCATCGTGCTTCATAAAGCATTTGGTCACTTTATCAAATTGGCCATCAGAGTTCCTATTTTTGTATATTAAAATGACAAATATTGAGAGTGGCTTGGTTCATCTAGAAACGTGACGTACAAAAATTGCTTGCGTCGTTTCAACAGTCGTTCTATTATCTCCTTCACTGACACTGTCCGTATGTCTTCCGTTGGCTAATATCTCCTGACAGGCCAGTTCAGCTAAATTATCTCCCAGCGAGTCAACAGGAAACTGGCAATGTTTGAAGATGTCACTCAGAATGTGCCATCCTCATCATCTTATAAAATTCAACCGTATAGTACCTAATAAAAACACGACATTTTATACATTATTTATATGATAATCGTTGCATCCCATCTTGGTAACACAGTTTTGTTATCTTACTTAATAGTATTAGTTATCCTTGGCCGAGTGCGATACCGCTGGCTGTACGCATTTTTCGGCCGTATACCATTTCCACAACAAGGATAAATAATTCATCCCCCCCCCCCCTTCGTCAGCTTCGACCACAAGGATATCTCACTTGAACTCGCGAGTTACATACATAAATCCAATTTATTACATCCTGCCATCTTATCTTCCAGATATACTTGCCTGTATTTTGGATGCATACCATTCATTGCGGAACTTTGGAGCTAGGTATCAATAGCATTAAGGGTTGATATCTTAAGGACTTGTAGCAGCAAGATATCAGTAAATTGGAAATTCAACAAAAAAACAACGTATTTGGTAGATTTGGTTATGATAATTTGACAGCCTTTAATGCTGTACAGACATTTTCTTCGTTTTAACTAATTTATGCGGGTAAATGTGTCTTTAATTACAATTATCTTTTCAAATACAGTTGGGATCCTACTAGACGATATATTGATCTTCAGTAAACATTTTATGTCTTTCACTTAGTTTGGCAAATTCTCAACATGTACATGTACGTTGTCTTACAAACATGTAAACATATTCTATGAATTTTAAAGAATTGGTGATAAAATATTCTGAAGAGAGAGTTTAGACTGGACAGCCCAGAAAATCTCTTTTTGTTAAAGTGTTTTCCAATGAGGGGTTGTTCTTAATTTATTTCTTTTGATGAAGACTTAATGGTGCTCTTAGTACTATGATTTATGTAAGTCTGAACAGGTACGAAGTAATTGGTGGCATGAATAAGGGCATGTCGATCAGTCCTTCGGGGCCTTTGTCTCGATTACCTAATACATTGCATCTAAATATGGCATCAGGTCCACCATAATAACAATGAGCCTTTTAGCCAGCGACAAGATGTTCTTTTCATCGAGATCCACTTAACTCATCGAATCCAGGCACACTACTTTTCCAAAGACACACTTGAATCTAAAGTGCCCAAACGATCCTACAGCTTTGAACATATCTCTAGAAAATAGAGTAATGTGTAAAATACTTGACGAGGGAGAGCATTCATTCACATATCTGTCTGAGTATTGCATAGTACTCAGGCTGGCTGCACTTATGTATTGCCAGGTGTAAATGGGTTGATTGATAAATGGTATGTTTTTCACTAAACAGACCATGTATGGATGGATGGCCCATAGCTTTTAAGATAGTATATTAACAGAAAGTATTAAAGAAATTAGGAGGATCATTAGCCTGTCAAGTTGTCAGGGCTCCGCTATCATGATTGAAGATAAGCTTCACTAAAATTGACGACACTTTCCAAGGTCAATTACGACGTCAATCCATTTGCAGCCATCATTAACATTGCAATATGCACGTCAACCCCGTTATCCAATCCGTAAATGCTACTAATGATGGTTTAGCCCTTCCAATGCTGAGGCTACTTTCGTCCAAAGAAAAGGGACACAAAGCTATTTGAAAACCATCTAAACCCTGTCATATTGTTATTCATTGGATAGCTCTCACTGACTACTCAGATGAGTACCAATGTGTCAGGGTTCCAGTCATTTTTCAGGTTTTTAGCCTCATTTTGTACTGGCCAAATTTGCCACCAGCAGCATAATGGTTAAAGCAGGTCATCAGAAACATACTGTAGATTCAGACGAGAGCCTTGCTTTGATGTCAACAGGATAGATACCTAATGAGCTAATGAGAATGCCCGTGCGGGATGCAATGCTGTCTGGGTTACGTTATCGCCCAGTCATTCAAAGGAAAATTGACCAAATTAAGCGAGGTAGGCATAACTTCCGTAAATTGTCATTCAGTAGCGGAAGTAATGGTTGCCCATTCAGGCGTACGTTGACCTGCTAAATACGCGAACAACGAACACAAGAAAGGGAGACTCCATTTCTCCACCTTGAAAAAACACACGTTCTTGTGGCACATGGCTTAGAACTGTTAAGAACAAAACGCACTTGATAACAATGTAGAAATAACAGTTGCCTTGGTTTATGAATGCGTTCAGGAATACACTAATATCAAAACCACAATAAATAAAAACCTTGAACTGAGAGAATTTATATAAGTATTCTTTATAGGGTATGAACACTAAGAGGCTGGTATGTATCAAATGTAGAACTTTTAGATTCGGTACATAACATTCAGGGTATAATTGCATATTTTCTATACTACCTACGGAGAAGAGGAATGGAATTGCCTAGTGCCCCTTGGTGCATTGAAGTCTGCAAGCAGCACATATGGCATAGGTACTGTAGACCATTAGAAATGTCATAACATGCTGAATACAAACACAAAAGTATATTTTCAAAATAGTTGCAAAGTTGTTTAAGTGTACTGAATAAGTTATTGAATTCAATGTGTAGTTGCGCCTTTGAGCATGTTTTTATGTAAAGGGCACAAAACCGAATGATATTATTATTATTATTATTATTATTATTATTATTATTATTATTATTATTATTATTATTATTATAATTATTATTAATATCATTATTTTTATTTTTATTAGTATTATTATTATTATTATTATTATTATTATTATTATTATTATTATTATTATTATCATTATTATTATTATTATTATCATTATTATTATTCTGTGGAATATAAGGATGCCCATTGAGCAATCTCACCTTTTGCTTTAATTGCCCTCCTAGAAAAGTGATCAGGAATTAAAGTCCGTCCGCCTCAAAAGTCAAACCGTCACATTTAAGAGACTACTTATCGTGGAATAGAAATATGTGGATGAATTACGCCAAATTAAAATGGATAACTTCATATTGAATTGATTGGTAATGCTGCCAACGCAACAATTGTTGTTTTATTTTTGCCATATCAGGATGACCACCTTCAGTAAATACCCTGTACTGGGCATGTGTACGAAAATGCATTTATTCAAAGTACATGTACTATCAATATAAGCTTTAAGATAAGCATATATGTACATCCCAAGCACGCCTTCAAATCAAAACCACCATCTACGCATTAATGATACAGACAGTATAGCTCTGCAAATGCCTTGTAGATATCACACCTGTACTTTTCAAAATCTCCCAAAAATGAAAGTTACGGGTATGTGTCTTCGCATAACATACTGTATAAAATCATAAAGTTCTTAAAAATTACCCCCCTTCAAGAGAGTGATTGTGTGAATCTTTGCTTGAACTTTAAGTCAGTTCGGTGAACAGGGGAAATAACAAATGTTAGCAACACGATTCGTATACAAAACAAGGTAATTGCCAATAAGATTTCAAGTGTTGGCGGGTTTCATCAAAAGTCTCTAATTGGTGAAATCCACGTGGACTAGATGTTTCAATGTAATCTCGATTGTTCCTAATATCCTGCCTTTCTCCTCCGCCCACTAGCTGAAGCACCCTGGAGCAGGCAAGGTGAGAGAGCGACTCTTGCTTAATCTCATCTAACATGTGCTTTGAATGTTTCAGATTAGATTCTACCGCGTTGAGGACTCGAATGGACCAGATTTATTTCGCAGGAATTTTCATCAATTTCAGTCTCGGGGGATGAGAGTGAAAATGAAATCTACCTTTACGTATTCTCGAGGCGATGAATGAAGTGTATGTTGGTTAAGTGGGCGTCAGCCTTCACTAGAAATACAATGGGGTTACAGAGTATTCAAAACAATTACTGTTCAGTGATAATGGAAAGCTACATGTATGTAAGATTAATTACTCTGCTGATTAAAATGATGTGTATGTTAACAACCGTATGTATGTATATATGTATGTACTGTCGAATAGGAAATCAACCCGAGTGATTTATTCTGCGGAACTTTTCCGAGTGGGGTCAGTTCGGTATAGTGAAAGTCGGAAATATTGTGCCTTACATTTACAGTATTATTACTGTTATGAGATAATATTGGCTCTTTGGAATAAGAAATCTCAGAAAAATCCAAAATCACAAATTCGGTATATTTGCACCTCGGATTAATTTCCTTTTCTACATTATGTATGTGGGTATGTATGTATATATATTTGTTTGTCTGTCGGTGTGTATGTTTGCATGTATGTACGTATGGATGCATGCATGATGCATGTATGTATTCATGTATATATGCTATTTCTTTATGTTTCTAACAACTATATTATTCGACAAGTGTGATCCCTCTATTCATTTTTTGACTTCATTCTCAACGTTATTAAAAGTATCATTATGTCTCTACTTTTCCTGCTTAGTGTGCAGTTTCTTTAATAAAACTTGAATATCTGTTATAATTTCGTTTGGGTTAGTTATAACTTTTTGCTAATTCATTTTCAATTCTCTAATACTTTTAGACACATATTGTTTATTCTCTAATGTTAATGATAGTGACAACCAGGTCGCTGGGAAATAAAACAAAAACAAAGTCCAGGTCACCAGCAGCTTTCTCACCTACCTAGGGCCGAATTCGAAAATGAGATCCTTTGCAATGGTTATAGACAACGAGCAGTGAAAGTGTAATGCATGGACCACTCAGATATTGGGGTAGACACTCATTGGTGGAAGATGGGGGAGTATTCGCCCAAAGTTACTTACTACGTATCCACATCGATCCAGTGCTATTCAAGCCTAAGATTCTGGTAAAACAATGTAAGACAATTAGCTTCCCATATGCTACAAGGTTTGACTACTGAATTCGTTCTTGAATATCAGTTGCAGAGCGGCAATGACATTATGGTCATTTTTAAATTTGAATTTGAATTTATGTATCGAGGTTTAGCCATGATCATTTTAAAAGTCTTTCAGACATAAAGAAAAGATATGTTTCGTATATGCGGAAAAAACAGGAAGAATGGCCAATGATATGAAGCTCCTAACAAGTACATTGTAACCTCCCCTTTGTGTTGGGCGGTTGACGCCAAAGCCAGAATCCGAAATGAGAGTTTCGGCGGCTGCCCCGACGCATAGCCCAGCATGGTATTGAACTCTGGACCCCACGCCTCCCAGTATTCAACCAGCACGATAGCCAGTGCGCCACTGAGTCTGATGAATGAAATAAATGATTCTGAATGATGACACTTATTCCCCTACCATACACTTACAATACTCAGTGTGCCGGGAACGAGGTGCTTTCTGCTCTTGTTAATAAATACATAATATAACCTCTGTCAATATTTAATTTTAAGATAGTATATAGCAATATTATTATGGTGAAAAACACCATAGGTTGCTATAGGAATAAAATGTAAGTATAAAGTTCACTTAATATATCTTTTTGGAAAATAGGGATGTCCCTAAGCTGGAGTGGTCTAGATATCTGAACATTGCAAACTAACCACTCACGGTGTCTCAACATTACATAAAGGTCCGGAGGTATGAAGTTACTCATAAAGTTAAGATATTATTATGTGGCCCTCATTGAATCCATTTAAAACGACTCTATCTGACAAAGGTCATGTATTATTAATATTTGCCTGTACTTTTTTTCTCTCGCAATATTAATGTCTATCAAAGAACCATTAAAGTTAACATTCTACCTAGATTTATCTATAAAATAGATGCATGTAATCTTTTCGTTTTAGATTTGAATATCGGGAACCATTGTTCCTGGTATGAAAGGGAATTTTTACATATCTCCTGCCATTTGGTCTTGTTTCCCCTATTCCACTGGGAACTACAGAGATACAGCCGTAACAAATAGCAAGTGGCGTTACGCTGAATAATGCATACTACACTGTAAGATACGCCATACTCCATGAAATACAACATAACTTACACTCCGACCAGATGAACTTTGAGAGGAAAATATTTGCGTAGTTACAATGGTTAAATTGCATCACTTTATCCCACTTTTAATTATTTAGCACACGAAATGCCTTTCAAAAAGCTTTATTTAGTTATACATGATGTGCCTGCTCGTAAAACCTGATCTCTTAACGGCTATATAAACATGGGCAATCTGATCCTCAAAGTGAGCAATTCCCGCTGTCTGAATGGACTAGCGCCATGCCACCCACTGCACGCTGTCTTACGCCACTGCCTGGGTTAAAATCTAGCAGCTCGAATTATGTCAGAAAAAAGCCAGAAGCATGTACGAAATTCGCCTGTGATACGGGGCCGCAGAGTGATTTTCTCCGATTGTGACCACAATTAACAACTGCCTAGTAACAATTAAGCCTCAGAATGGCAATAAAAACTGATAAACAAAATTCAAAATTGACCCTCCAGGTATGGACGAGTGTGATGGGATGATCGGTATGGTATCTCAAAAGAATGATAAAGTCGGGCATGACCCAATAGTACCTGTGGTATAATACGTGTTTGAAATCCATTCACATGTAGAGCTTACTTACTGACAAATCGGTGAATAGTTTTATAACAAAGCGATATTTCACTAAATTGTTCTACTTGTTAGGTTTTTCAATTCCTCTTCAAGTATTTTCAAATCATACACAATTTAAGAGTTGTTGTTAAGTAGTTAGAGTGTGTGTACGCCCCCGATATATAGTGTTAAGCAGTGTAATACAGTCCCAAGACGCTGGCTATTACCAGCATGCCTCGACAGACACTGGCACCTAAAGCAGTGGCGCTATCCAGTGATGAGGCAATGCACAATGCATTAGACCGCAGTGGCGTAGGGGCAGTCCCTCATCAAGGTGATCTCTCTACTCATAGATGGAACATCGATCGTCTCTAGAGAATACGTTTATCATTTGTGAATACCTTTAAATCAAACAACCCAACGCCCCTTCCATTTGCTGGTGCGAATCTGTTTGTCATTTCAGAGAACCGTTAAATCAAGCTACCCGACACCCCTTCCATTTACTGCTGCGAATCTGTTTGTCATTTCTGAATATCTTTAAATCAAGTTGCTGCACGCCCCTTCCATTTCCGGCTGAACCCATTAGTTCTCAATTACAAGTGGAGAGTAGACGGTTCAGATCCCTATTGTGCCTGATAGTCCCTCTAGTAGAGGGAGACGCGCTCATTCAGTGAATATATTGCAAAACGAATATCATAACCATACACCTATTGAATGTCATACGTAGAGTTCAGCAAACTGCAGTTTAGAGACAATTCAAAAATGTCAACACTTCGATGAACTTACTTATTATTTTAAAGTATTTAAAGTGTAATCGTTTCCATACATATCTGGGAAATCGAGTGCATACATGTTTTGAATTTAACATCGGTGCATAGAAGTGTTTGAAAAAAGAACCAAAAGAAACAAACGTTTTCAAAAATGTTTATCAATAAAGATAACTATTTATAATGATGAAAAATACATTTTGCCTCTTTTAATTTAGATATCAGATCACCCTCATTTTATTGAGAATTCATAGCAGTCTTTTGGTTACCATAGCTAACCATTTGATGTATACAAGGAAATCTTTGCGGTAAGCTTGTTTATCATCTCTTTTCCTACCATGTATACAATCATGACTACTCCCGGTAGCTGTCATACACAGCAGAGGAAACCCAAGTGTCATAGTGAGACTTCAGGAGGAGTCGAATGTAGGAGACGGCTCGGCACTGGGGGCAACCCCGCGTATAGTGACAGGATAGGATACGGCCATAATCTTCTGGCACAAACAGGGTGATAGACGGAGGGAAACAGATTGTCTTGACAGCCACTTCAATCAGAAATCATGGTGAACGAAATACACACGTGTGACGTGGGAACAGAGATGTTGAAAAATCCATAATGCCCTTTGGAATAAAAATGTTAAATATCATATGCACAGTTATGTAATAAAACATAGGTTATATCAAAGAAAGTATTAAGTACTGTAATAAGATTAATTTGAACAAATACCAGGAATACAATAAGTTTTTATCTCGAAGTAATCGGCTTACGGCTGTCGTGATTAATGAACGTAAGTTTACGGCTGTCGTGAAAAATGTAAGCAATAACAGAGTTCGCAGACGAAATGGAGTATCAGGACATACTTGATACGCATTGAGCACATGATGTCGCGACAGCCACTTAGCTTGCCTCATATCTGTTACCATATGAGGAAAAGGTTGAAGCTCACATGCCCGAGGTCCACAAATATGCGGATAAAAGTGTAATCCATATATTCAGCGGCCAGTATTAATTGCGATTTATGTTCAATAACAGCAACTCCGTGACCTTCCATCATAATAAGTCATAAAGTGTATTGTTGCAGAGTACGTCATGAATTACAAAGGGGCCATGGTGACGTGTTTGATCATAAATGCGGGCACAATGTATTAAGCTTTACCGATGCTTTATACATGTTTCATGTTTATGACTTACAGCAATGCGCGTGCTCTGTCATATTTCAAGCGCATTCCATATTCTATTATACGGTATAAAAGCATTAACTGCATTTGGGAAAGTCCATATGTATAATGCATACAAACAGATTTATATGAATAATCAGGGGGGAAAATAAAGATGAATTTAATGGACCCGAACAAAAACCAAAATTCTCATAAGGGAAAGAAACACACATCCTGATTCAAACGTAACCTTGATTCACATTTTTTAAACTTTTAAATTAAATGGAACACCAATCATACTTACCACCATTAGTAACATACAGTGGTACCTCGAGAAGAGGACGTCCCGCTATATTGGACACCTTCATAATAGCGGATAGTTTTCCGGTCCCAAACATTTCCCTCTTTTTCATCACGTGACGCAGCCTCTCTATTGTGGACATCCCATTAACATGAAGAATCCCTCTATTGTGACCATTTTTAGATGTATGATCCCAAATCCACTTTATAACTCAGGTGTGAGCATTGACTTAGATATCATTAATAAGATCACGGGGGAGGGGGGGGGGCTAGTAGCTAAGCTATGCTGTTGCCGACATCATCAATTTATCGCTAAGACTCATTTTGAAAACAAGAATGGAAACTCACTTTCTTTGCGGACATAAGTCCATTCTTGAAAAAAAATAAATAAAAAAAAATAAAAATAAAAATAAAAAATATATTTTTTTTAAATATGAAATGAAAAATTAAAAATTGTTTTGTTTTGTTTTTAATCTAAAAAAATGAGGAGGGATTTGATAAGATCTGAACTTTTCTAATTGAACATTTGAAAGCCAATAAGGGTGAATTAAGGCTTATTTTGAGGGTTTTGAAGTTTTAAAGATTATTTGCTTCAAAACGATGTTTTATTATTGTATTAATAAGGATACCTGATAGTGGTAGTTTAATCAAAATGTTTCTTCTGTTTGATGTGTAATTATTGCTTCTTTCATTTGTTAGTGGTCATATAATAAAACAAATATGGACTGAACCCTTTGAGCAAATCAGGTTATATGGACCGAGGGAGAGCAATATTGCCCTAGGCCGATAAACATATATATATATATATATATATATATATATATATATATATATATATATATATATATATATATATATATATATATATATATATATATATAAATATATATATATATATATATATATATAATATACAAATATGGACTGATCCCGAGGGCAATATAAGGTTATATGGACGGTGGGACAGCAGTATTGCCGAAGGCCGCGGGCAATGTTGCTCTCCCGAGGTCCATATAACCTGATTTGCTCATGGGATCAGTTCATATTTGTTTTATTATATGACCACTCACAAATGAAAGAAGCAATAATTACACATCAGACAGATTGTTAAGAAACATTTTTATTAAACTACCACTATCAGGTATCCTTAATACAATTTTAAAAAAAACATCGTTTTGAAGCAAATAATCTTTAAAATATCAAAACCCTCAAAATAAGCCTTAATTGGCTTCCATATGTTCAATCAGAAAAGTTCAGATCTTATCAAATCCCTCCCTCAGGAATGCTTCCTGACTGGCTAATCAGGGCAAAATGGTGGCCGGTCATGTCACAACCCATCTGATTGGCTGTTGGCATGCTGGGGAAATCTGGGGGTGCGTCACTATTCTGGCACTCTCATTGGATGGTGTGCCTCTTTGGGATCAGTCAATATTGTCCAGTCCATCAACTGTTTTGATGGACTGGCTGGGAGATATTCCCTAGTATAGGAAGTGGTCATAGCCTGAATTAGCCAAAAGAGAGATTGGTCAGTGGTCATATAATAAGTATATATAAATACATATATATATATATCTATATTATAAGAGAGGAGGCCCAATCCTTTGCAACGCATGATCTCCGTTGCCGCGCCTGTTTGCCTAATTCTGAGTTGGCAGTTTGGTGGACGAGTGTATCTAGATGGTTCTTAACGTAAACTAATTTCAAAAAATTGAACAAAAAGGTGCTTTTGATGCTGATTTCTTATCCTCAAGCACGGCCGGGTGTGGTATGACCACCCGGCGATATATAGTACAACCGATATCAAACTTCTGCTCTCACAATGGGGTTGCACTGCACGGACTTTGTTGGTTGTCCGGTGGCAGAAGCACGCACACTGTAGTAGCGTAGCCTACCCGGGTAATCAAAGGGAACCTGGGCATGCACCGAAAGGGTTTAGGCGGCATGGACACAATGGACAATGCCTGCATCGGCGCTAAGAGCGTACGGACACATCCCTTGGGAAAAAAAACACAATCAAAGGTTGTGCGCTTAGAGAGAGAGAGAGAGAGAGCATTTGAACAAACCCAAACAATTCAGCATACTACGGTGGTGCAAGGGTAACATGCATATTTGAGCTAACGAAAAATTCGGACTTTTCTATAATTCCAAAAAATGTTTTCCATACAGCCAGTATATAAGCTACCCGGCTTTAAATAGATACAATTTGAAAGTTATCTTAGTCAAAATAAATTGTGATGGAACTTAATGTCTATGTATATTTTATAGAACCACCTCATGCCCATACCTCACTTTGGGTATGCTTGGAATTTATCCGTGTTTGAACGAAGAGTGTGCCTCCTTTGGAATATGTCTTCCTTCAACAATTATTGAAATAGTATTGTTTTTACATTTCCTAAACAATCATAGCGTAGCAGCTCAAAGAAAAGCCCATTTTTGTTTTATCTATTTATCATTTTCTTTTGGGGGGGAGGGGCAGGATATCCACATAAAAGTATCATTTGGAAATAATTTGTGGGTAGAATCATACAAAAATGCTTACTGGCCAACTCATACATATTCATTCCACGTTTTTTTCGTATCTGGACTTTATTCCCAAAATATTTCATTGATAGCATATACATATATATATATATACCCGGTATATATATATATATATATATATATATATATATATATATATATATATATATATATATATATATATATATATATATATATATATATATATATATATATATATATATATATATATATATATATATATATATATATATATATATATATATATATATATATATTTATATATATATATATATATATATATATATATATATATATATATATATATATATATATATATATATATATATATATATATATATATATATATATATATATACATATATATGATTATATTTAGCACCTAACCTGCGGAACTTAGGTCAATTAATATTCATGTGAAGCTTTAAAACAACAAAGAAAGTTACCAACAGACGTGTAAAGAGTACTGAATTCCGCAAATTGGTAAAATAAAGAATATTTCTTTCAATAAATGTTTTAAACTCTTTACGATTTTGACAAATTTATATATGAACTGACCACATTTATTCAATCAAATAACTTGCAAATGTTTAGTTGGCCAATTATGCTAAGCAAATTACTGTGTTGCACTTTTATTGAAATTGCATTATTGCCGAGAGAGAATCCAGCGCAGTGAACGATTGCGAGCTTTCTCTCACGACATTCTTCAACTCCAATTGAGTTGGGGTGCGTGATGAGAATGGCAATGGGGGCTAAGGGTATGTAGGTGGTGTTCGCCGTTTACTACGGCACCCGTCACTACGTATCCCTAAATGGCAGAGGAGAAAGCAAGCAAAGCTACGAATTGTTATATCACAGTTCGTGTAGAATGCATTAGAGTCTACCATTCAAATGTAAGAGGTGTATACATCTTTGTTTCCTCCTCTAACCTACCCCATTAATAATCTTATCTTTAAAAAGTTGTAAACGAGTCTGTAAATCGTACCGAATGACAAAAATTCATAAATGATATCTTTCAACAGGAAGAACCAAATTAGGATGGGTGTAAATGACATATCGTATGTCATATTTTATATTGATCTTACTAAACGAAAATTGTTTTGAGTAGAAATGATTAGAATTCGTCATGAGTGATATGATAAATGGACACCACCCCACCACCACCTTTCCAATACCGGTTTGACAACTTATCTATCAATGGCATATATGTTTACCAAGCCTCTTGAATTATTGATCCATAGGTTAGGTAGCCCTAAGTGTGTGGTTGCAAGGATATCTGGGTGACCTGATATTTTTGACGTAAAAAGAAATTTTGTGGTAACCGTCCGTAGGACGGGTACTTTTCTAGTATATATATATATATATATATATATATATATATATATATATATATATATATATATATATATATATATATATATATATATATATATATATATTTACATATATATATATATATATATATATATATATATATATATATATATATATATATATATATATATATATATATATATATATATATATATATATAGGGTGGGAGAACAATGTTTAGAGATAAGAGAATATTGCTGCAATATGGAGAGTTGCTTATATAAGAAGATTTAAGATGGAATTGTGAGTATTTTGAGCAATAGTGTTAATTATATCGACAAGGTTTTGTGCGATACGCCAATAACTAGAGTATTTGGCTGAGGAGGGATGAACCATCCAAGGCGGTTGACGAGAAATTAAATAATATCTTGCAATTAGGAACTGATAAGTGATTTCTAGGTCAGTAATGGGAGACCGAATCGTCCTCTACATTAGTGGCAAAGCGCTCAATTGATATTAGAAATGTAATTCCCTTGCAATTCTAAGTGAGTTGTTGACAGAAATCGTCGCCGAAATTGGAAGCGTGTTGGTTATTTGCTTATTATCATCCCATCGCGGCAGATTAGCGCATACTTTACCACATACCAAAGTGGCAGAGCCTATTACCAAGGCGTCAACATTCATTCCGTACAATTTCGTGCGAACCCAGGGATCAATTTAAACACGACTCTCGATCCCGTGCCATCCTGCACAACCACGTGGATTGTGTGACGTCACGTATAGACGCACTTCCGGTTAAAGTTTGCTGTTTGTGATAGGGGATCCATCTATAATGCATGCACAGTCTTGATAGGACTTATAATATTACGAAAGATAAAGGCATATGTAAATGTATATCGGCGTGTCTATACATTATGCACACATAATTCTGTAAGTTCTAGCCCTATGGAGGTGAAACAAATACGAGGAGGCGGTGTGTGTGAATATTTAAATGAATTGCCAATGCTGTGCCAAAACAGTCATCGAATATCGCAGGAATTTACCAGTGGTATCCACTGCAGTGCTGATGACTAGCGGCCAAATTCTGTAGGGGCTCTAAATAAGAAACTTGCTGCACCTCCTGTGAATAATGATTTGATAGGCTGTAGGCAGCCACTTTCTTTAAAAATCTGATTGTATGACCTTTGGACCAAGGTCACTATGGACAACAAATTTCGTATCATCTTAAAGAAAATGTTTGGGCTTCAAAATGAAGGGTCACATCGTAGATCTAGCCACTTTCACCAGTATCTGTACATAATTTACATATACCCCTGCTAGTATTAATAGCAAAGCATTCAATCAGAGTGGTCAGTTGGATCTCCCAACTGACCATGACGTAGGCCCGCGACAAAGTATTTTATTGAAGTACTCATGAGTGCCTATCAGACTACAGTGTCAAACCTTTACTTACAGTGGGATGCAACAGAATAAAAATGTTAGGGGTTTGGCCGCTAGCCTAAGAGGATAAAAGGTGCTTGAGTGTATTAAAGGTCAAACAGAAAAGGTGTTTGATAAGACGTCTCTTAAAGAATTACCATTATGATCTTCGTATGTCCTTCTTAGAGAGCGTTCTAAACTTTTTAGGCAAATGGCTAAAATCCAATTCAGGTGAAATGGCGTTGAAAGCCTTTTATGACTTAAAGAGTGAACGAGAGAGAGTGCATGGCAAAGTCGAATAACCACGTTACACAAACGAGCTGTTCATTACTGCCATTAGTATATCTCATCCTACCGCACTGTGCCGGCACAACAGGTGCAATTTGTATGAAGTGCTTCGCTAATAGCTGCAATAAATAATCGCTGCTCAATGTTACACATTATGACAATCACCCTCTACGATGAGGGCTCTTATGCCCCTACAGCAGCGTATATCAGTGGATCAGATTCGCGTGTCCAAGAGGACTTTAGCAGGTTTCGGTGTAATGGAACAGGCAGGGCATTAATGTTTTTTGTGACGAGTGTCACGCTTTTGGTTAACATTGTTTCCCCAAGTCGCTTAACATGGGCAACGCTGACCTA
>OZ012687.1:50961192-50962437 GCA_963942565.1 Maea johnstoni | reverse complement strand
ATATATATATATATATATATATATATATATATATATATATATATATATATATATATATATATATATATATATATACACACACACACATTACTTAATCAGTAGGGTTTGAAATTAAACAAAATCCCAATATCGTATCCTTGCTTTTCATTGCATTTCATCGCTTTTTATTGAGTTCGACAAGTTCAGTCTTTACGAATTCTATAGGCGTTATGCACTTTTATTCAATAATCTCATTTAGTTCAAAAGCTCACACACAGACCTAGACAACATGTCGCTTATCGAATTTCTTCAGATTTTGAATGTCAAAGGTATGTTTTATTCCCTGACGGATAAGAAAGCAATTGAAGGTAGTGAGATTCGACAGAATTCTATCAGCTTCAAACATTATCTCCAAAAAAACGGAAATGAATTTACAGCGAAAAAGAATGAACAGATACAGCCTCTATTCGAATTGTTCGAGGAAATATCAACCAATCATTGCCTGTTTATCCAAAATAGGATTAATCATTCAGTGATTCTGATTTTTTAACCCCCTCTCCCTCTGACTATTTACAACAAGTGTCTTCAGTTAGGCTAATATTTCGATTGTATTTAAAGCTAAATTGTCAAACTACTACTACTACTACTACTACTACTACTACTACTACTACTACTCCTACTACTACTACTACTACTACTACTACTACTGCTACTACTACTACTACTACTAGGCCAACATGGGTTTCATTTCTCTTTGAATTGAGGGAAAGACTGAGAACCTTCATCTCTTACTCTCTATTGTCAGTCGACAGATAAAAGGGAGATATTACTTTGAGGAGTTGCATTTTCATTTCATATCATCATTCATGCTATCTATGACGTCCCAATTTATAAAAAAGCTATTTCAGTATATTTGATACACCTGATAAAAGTAGCTAAATCTTTATGAAAATTGCACCAAAAATTTCAATGCACCTCCTGTAAAAGATAATTGGATGGACATATTCCTGTAGCTGTAGATAACCCTGTGGTCCATGACCTTCACCCTACCCTCGCATTGCAATTATCCGCCCATGTTTTTATTCCTAGCTCATAGGATCGGAATTGAACTCGATATGCGGCCATTTTTTATTTTGTTTTTCGGTATCAAAATGCACGCGACAGCCGTTGGCATTTCTGTGAATTGCTGATGAAAGCTATTTTGAGAACCATGACGTAGAGATTTTAAAAATAATTGGCTTGGCATCAATGCAGTGACTTTCAGTC
>OZ012687.1:50933692-50956192 GCA_963942565.1 Maea johnstoni | reverse complement strand
AACTACTTTGTGTATGAAAGTCCAAAAATTGAAATGATGATCAAGTGCTTCCAAAATAGGTTCATTTGCAGACTCGCTGAATGCTACCAATTGGTCAAAAATTTGGATCCAGCCCATAGAGTCACTTACAAATTTTATTTTTGATAAGAAGAATGACCAGAAAAAAAACATACTTCATTATACAGCATGCTTTTAGATATAGCCCTCAAAAATATAGTAAGTTGTTATAGTAAGTTGTAAGATATTGATCTGCATAAACTGAGAGAATAGCCAAAATGTATCTTTTTATGATCAAACAGGTACTTTCAAATAACCCTATTTGACTACCACTATACATTATGCCTATTGTATACTTGCATTGCCCTGAAAATATTGTTTATCTAGGGTTAAGTACTGCAGACATTTAATTCCTGCAGCAATCAAGCGGATGTCTGCAAGTGCCTGGTTGTACAAACACCCATGGATAACATGTCATAAAGTAAGCCAAGGACATCATTGACCCACGTAGCTTGTGATTCAAAGCTTCTTTCAGTTGTGAGGTCATCCATGCCCAGGAAAGTGGGTGGCAATCAGGGGTACAGTTATGTATTGTGTTGTGCACAGGCTGCCCATGCATTTAATGCAGGAATTAAATGTTGGCACGGTACATTTAGAGCAATTAGCTCCTTCTCTAAGGTAAAAAGACCATATTCAAATGACCGTATTTGACCAAAAGGTCAATATTTAAATCATATTGTCTTTTTACGACATCAATGGAACAAACTTGTTCAGACCTGAAGATGCTGTATGATTATTGATTATGTTGGAAAATACAAGGTCCTAAAATCTGTGATGTGAATAACCAAAACTCCCTTTAGCAAAGGTCAAATGGTCATTTTAAATGACGTTATTTGACCAAAGGGTCAATAGTAAAATTTGGATTTTCTTTCTGCAGCATCTATGTAACATACATCTTCAGACCCAAGGATTTAGCTACTATATGCCTGTTAGTTCAGGAAATACAAGGCCCTGAAATCTGTGAATTGTCCAACTTGGCATAAAAAGGGACATACCCGGTACTAATACCTTGGGAGCTCAATATCTCAAAACAGCTACCAGCTGCAGATGTCCATCAAGCAGGTACTTGAGGGGTTCATGGGCTTTCAAAATATAAGGGTAATTTGCAGTCCCCCCAACTGGTACCAATTTACGCAATCCCCCCAACTGATGCAAAATACCAAAACGCTCCTTATCAAAGGTCAAATGGCCATTTTCTAATGACCTTATCTGACCAAAGGGTCAATATCACAATTATATTTTCTTTTTACAGCATCTATGCAACATACTGATTCAGACCTGAGGATTCAATTGCTATATGCTTGTTAGTCCAGAAAATACCAGGCCCTGAAATCTGTGATGTGAATAACCAAAACTCTCCTTAGCGAAGGTCAAGTGGCCATTTCCAAATGACTTTGTTAGACCAAAAGGTCAATATCAATATATTTCTTTCTACAGCATCTATGTAACATACTCATTGAGACCAAATGATATCACTGCTATATGATGGTTAGTTCAGGAAATACAAGGCCCTGAAATCAGTGAATTGTCTAATTTGGCATAAAAAGGGGTTCAAGGGCTTTCAAAATATAAGGGTTATTGGTGGTCCCCCAAAGTGGTACCAAGTTATACCGATATTAGTATTTTGGGGCTTAGTACAATCTAGGGCAGTTTTTTTAATCTTAAACCTTGGTGTTAAAATTTTTTTTTGAGTCAGTAGGGTGGCTTCTTTCATCAGCAACGTTGCAAAAAATGTCCGTATTTAGCACTTTCTAAACATTTTTGTCTCAAATTTGACAACTAGGATGTATTTTTGGAAAATATTTTTTCATAGCAATGTCAAACAACATCTGTAGTACATACATGCCAACATTGGAGGTTCAACTCTCAAAAACAAAAAAATGCTGAAGAAATCCCCAAAATCATATGTTTTTGGCCATTTTTAGGTGAAAATATGCAAATTAGGGTCCTTAGGGGTGGTAACTTTCGGGAAACTTTTGATATAATGTTCAGCTAGGTCTAATTAACCAGTCAAAGCAAAAAAACCTTCTGTAGCAATTTATTCTAGGTTAGGCCATTTTCAGCGTAGATTGACTGGACTAAAGGGAGCTGTGGTGAATGTGATATACCCGAGGTGTTAGAGGCGACCCCCGTTAATAGCTGGTAGTTCACCTTAATGTTTGCACTGCAGAATTCAACTTTCTAGTAGGTGGCTCAAAGTGATATAACCAGTTATAATACAGATTTTTGTTTTAGCTATCATCAATATGATATTAAAAAGTTCGTTTTTTATCTTGTTCAAGGCCCATTACTTTGTCTATATCTTCTATATGCGTAAAGTCATATTCTGGCACTCTTGCAAAAGTTTCAACTTTGCTCCAAAACCTTTTGCTGTATGGACAGAAAGTAAAGCATGTGTTATGTGTTCTTCTTCATTACAATATATACAATTAAGAGAATCTAGTATGAAAATTTAGTAAAGGAACCTGTTAGTTGCAATGTGGTAATGCCATATCTTTAATTGGATGTTCCTGACATACATGTCTTTTGTGTTTTTGTAAGAAGTTTTAATAGGCGCTCTCACACACTCTTCTTGGATATCAACTTTTAAATTTTCAGATCACGTCTTCGCTATTTTTGATTCGAGTTTGTTATCATAGTTTCCCCAAAGGGTATAGATATGAGTACAACCTTTCATGTCACATACCTAAGTGTCCTATTATTGTAGGTATGTAAGGACCCTCAAAAATGTAATGTAGTTTCTTTCTAGGTTTTCTTAATATGTCCTAGTATGGTCCTGTAATCTAGGAAGTTGATATCCATATTCCATTTCTGCTGCAGCTCAATCTGATTTTGAAAGTTTCCAGTTGGGGACAAAGTATCTCCAACATAGGATATCCCGTTTTTGCCATGAATGGTATTGCCAGCTCCTTATGGGTATCATGAACTGGTTTTAACCAGAGAGGTGTCAATTCTGTTGTAAGCTTCTAAATTTTCTCTCCAAAATACATTGTTCAACTCATCTCTAACCTTTTCTATTCAACATATTCCTCTTTTCTTGAGAGTTACTTTTTAAAATCTGGTAGGCTCTTCCAAGCACTATTGCTTATCAGTATACGTTTCACCCAGGAGAGTCGTAATGTCTTACAAAATTCTTAAAGATTTTGTGGTTTCTATCCTCCTTTTCGTAATGGGTATTCAAGAACAGAACAGTTGTATTTAGGAGGTTTTACTCCCCAATATAATTCCTTGGTGAGCCTATCACATTCTTTAAAAAAGTGTTCACTAATCACTAGGGATGGGTAGGGACAACAGGATATGTGTTATTTATGATGAAACAAGTGATTTCATAATGGTGATTTCGCCAAAAATTGTGAGTTTTCTGCTAGACCATATGTTCATCAAACTATTTCATTTCAGACAGCTTTTTCTCTATGTTTAAATAAGTAATTCTATCAAAATTACATAGATCAAATTCTATTCCCAAAGGTTGTGTCCATTCAAAGTTATAAGTAAATTGGCTTTTTATTGTGTTGTCCAGTTCTCCCCCAAGCTGTTCTACTTTGTTTTTTTCCATACTTATTTTCAAACCTGAAACAAAATAAAACCAATTCAGGGTACCTATACATTCACAAAGTGAGTCAAGATCATATTCAGTTTAAAGTGCCATATCATCAGGTTTATGCTTCTGATATCAATATTTCTTCTTAGTGCTTCCCCAAGGATTTCAGCACAGAGTACAAATAAATATGGAGAGACCGAATCATCTTGCCTACATCTGGTCCTCTTTGCAGTATAATGTTATCTGAAAATTTCACATTTTGTTTAATTCTTAACTTGACATTCTTTTGTGATTTACTAACCCATTGAATAAGCGAAGGTCCGAAATTGAATTTAGTCAAAGTTTGCTTGATAAAGTCCCTGTTTATTGTGTTGAAAGCTTTCTTGAAGTCTACTTATATTATGAGGCCATTTTTATTCTGTATTTTACATTCATTGATAATGTCATAAGTTTATCTAATATTTTCTCCAAGAAAGCATCTGGCCACAAAGCCCTTTTGACCACTGTGAATCAATTTGGGGAATTTTGACTTCATTCTATTTGCTAATACTGCTGATGAAAAAATGTATGAGTTGTTAAACGACGTGATAGGTATCCAGTTCTTTAAATTATCACGAGGTTTGCCAGACTTGGGAATGAGGTAACGAGAACACTTAAAAGACTGTCTGGTAATGTTTCAACTTCAAGATAGTCTTGAAGTGCCTGATAAAATAGTGTGCCTATATGTGTACAGAAGGTTTTATAAAACTCCCAGGAGTAGCCATCAGGTGGAGAATTTGAACACCTGCGTATATTGAACAATTGAAGATGTTGAGCAGGTGAGAAAGGTAATGGTTGCTGTTTTCCCTAAGCGTTCCTGTTTTCTCCCCGTGATAAAATGCCAGTAACTTGTAGCTTAAGGCAGGTTAATTTTCCCTGGGTATTCCGGTTTCCTTCAACACTAACAAATGGCTGGTCTCCACCTACAGTGCCCACTTATAATTCCTGTACTTGGTGCGTGGGCAACCCAACCATAATAGACGACCACACACACGATTGCCATGCACCCAGTTTCCTGAGCATGGATGCTTGAATGTCCTCACAACTTGAGCTACACGTGTTTTGCTTATTATTTGACACCGTACCCATTGGTGCTTGTACAGTCAGGCATTGGCAGACTTCCCGTCGATTGGTTCAGAAAGTAAGGTCTGTATTGTAATCTGAATTTGGTAGAAAAGTGTCGATAAACGAAATTAAACATTTTAAATTCCAATAATCACATATGAACAGATTTAGCCTCTCTGACAGAAAAATGGTGGTAAATTAGTTCGTAATTCCAAAATCCTAATGCTACTTAGAGCCAGGTGTGTCTTCTGTGGAACAGTTAGCATGACAAGCTAGGCAGCAGGTGTATTAACCGTGATCAATAGCAGCACAGGAGACGACACTGACCGCATAATCATACGCAGGTGTGGACGCAAGCCGCCAGGTGTGGTTAGTGATAAATAGACCCCAAGGATGCTGTGGTGTTTATGATATCCCCGAGATGTTACGAGGCAAAGCCGAGTAACTCCAAGAGTATCACATACACCACAGATTCCGAGGGTCATGTAGCTCAAGAGTTGACTTGGCTTCCACCAATCACAGGCCTAGAAAAGCGTGACTGAGCAATCTTAAACAACACCATCGGGTGACACCCTTCAGGTTTAGAGATGTAAGACTCCGAAAGTGTGGGATATATCCAATACCTCGTAATTTTCGATGCCTGTGATTGGTGGAGGATATCGGACTGCGGTACAAGATAATTATACATGTAAACATGCACTTCATTTGGTGTTGGTGTTTGTAGGTGTAGTAAGAATTGGAAGGATTCGAATGGGCATTTGGGACATAAACTATATTTATAACACATACTGTAGTAACTCATATGCATTGCTTAATATGAAAAGGGTTCTCATCGTGGAAATCTCTTATTGTTTTGTATCCTTTAATAATTGTTCTCAAGTTGTTGTTCCAAAGAATTAAAACATATACATGTATATCGATATCGATCTAAACTACAGTATTTCATAGACAATGAGATATTTCTTAAGCACGTATGTCACAGTGAGGCTGTACGCCAGTATTTCACACAATCTCAGATCGTTTCTAGTGTTAATTTTGGATTTCATCCATCTTTGACGTAACGTCTTCCTTGACATTCAAATGTTACATCATATTCTTCACAATTTGGCTGTTGACACATTTCATTCACAACAGTGCATAATCAAACTTTTGTCTCCTTTCTTCTTTTGTCATGCAAAAGATTGCTGCAGTCCAACGAAAGGGAACACTCCTGCCTGCGCATTCCTATCTGGATAGACGGCGCGCGGGAAACTGCACGTGCAAGCCCAAGAGGGTGCTATTGCGCGCAGTATGAATCAAGAAAAGTGGTGCTGACGGGGGCTCGCACGTTAAAGGACCAAAATGCCACAATATTAATCTAGCCATTCTTAACAGTCTAACAGACGGTGGCAAATACAAATGAATGACCCAAATGCTCCTACAAAAGCACCATTACCGCTCATACATTTTGATATATTCTGGAGAAAGTGAAAATACTTTCTAGACCTAGGGTAATATTACAAAACTATTATTTTCACGTTCAGGTCCTAACCGTCGGGACAGTTCAAAGGGCATGGACGTATTGTGGTAATGTGCATGTCGGACCGACTATATGTAGAGTGGAGGAATATCAGGTATTATAGAAATTATACTTATATCGAAAGTGGATAATTTAAAAACGGAAGATTACGCTTGAGTTGATATTTCGCGAGATGTAAATGATGAAATATTTACCTATCCAATCATAGAGTGCTGTCATGCATTCATACTGCAACTCTTTTGCCAATCTTGACACGTACATTCTAAAAATCGGATTTCAATTGAAACTTAAAAAAACATTTACATTTTCTATAACGTTGCAACTGTTTCAATCATTAGTGTCTAAAACTACAGAAGCATTTATTTTCTGATTTGCTTCGCCATTTCTTAGAACTATGACTTCAAAGGAAAATCTAGTCAAGTAAGATTTCAATATAAGTCAATAAACAGTCAATAAACGCACACTGTATTTCAATATAATACACTACAATACAGTCAAAACATTACGTCGTAATACCTCATAAAAGATACAATACGATATGATTAATGCAATATAGTACTATACATAGCAATACATTACACTTTAATACAGTTAATGTTTGAATAGGTCTTAAGTGAGTCAAAACATAAAAAAACAAGAAGGAGAGCACAATACTAGGTAGAACAATACATAACAATACAATACAGCAATACAATATGATTAATACAATACAGTTTAGGTGTGAATGGGTTTAAACAAGCCTTTTCATGAGCCTCCCCAAAGGTAGCATGATGTGAAGCAAGATGTATTTAATCTGTCGCCGTTTCGGATTGAGCTTCTTGGTTAAGTTTGGCCTCGGAGGAAGTCTGAGGCAGTGCAGCTTACCTGGCTCATCCGTTTACCTGTCTCGCTCGGCCAAGCTAACGCATTGTCCCTTACTCGCATTAACAGCGTTTAAGTGGCACGACCCCCCACATGGGGTTTGCCGGCCTTTTGGTATGAATCAATGTCGCGCCTAAGTGCATTGTCATTCGATTAGGCCTAGCATCTGTACACCAATACAGAAATCTCTGTCCCCTCGGTGGTCGCTTATGACTCAGATCTACTTCAAAGCGAACACTTGGGGCAGCACTTAACCACATTTCATCCGCGAGGAAATCATCTTATAAAGTGTCCGATGTTCTTCAGCTAATGTACAAGAAACGGAGACAATGCGGAGAGGGCTTAAATTCTTGGGGCGTCTAATTTAACATAGTCAGTCTGTCTTCCCGAGGGACATCTAATTCGCGGACCTTTAGCACTAAGGAAGTGGAACAGCGTTACGTATCGTAAGAGGTTAGCTTTACAGGTAGTATAGACCCGGGGCATACGTTCATGAAATGCACACGGCATGTACATAGGCTATACATGAAAAGCACATGAAATTAACATAAATTGTACATAAAATGAACACAAGATGTGCATCAATAGCACAAGAATAGTACATGAAATACACAAGAAATTTACATGAATCCATGTAAAATGTACATGAAACGCACATGAAATGTACTTGAAATATACTTGAAATGCACATGAAATGTTATGGAGTGCACATAAAAGGGACACGAAATCCACATGCAATGTACATGAAATGTTATGGAGTGCACATAAAAGGGACACGAAATCCACATGGAATGCACATGAAATGTACATAAAGATTCACATGGAAGCTAAGAAACGCACATGCATCGTACAGCGCCTAGGAAATCTAGATTCCAATTGGCTAATATTTTGAGATCACTGAGTAAAATTATATAATGAGCACAGGCAGCTCAATAGTGAAAGAGCCAACCTACATGTACTGCAATTCTGTCTGTTAACGCAGAAGATGGCTATCAAAGAAACAAATTCGAAAATGTATTTCGCATCTCGAGAATCAAACAATATTGCGTTTATTTAATCGTCATGTTTCTGTCAGTTTAGGCTATTATAGTAATAGCTAACAATGACTTATGGAGAAATCCAAAGTACCCGTGAAAAGCAATCGGCTAACTTTTCAGTTCTCTTGCAACTTTTTCCCACGCCTGAATCAGTATTCGAAATCCACAGTTTCTGTAATTGCATCTCACTCCTAGCCTCTGTCATGATTAAAGAAGCCTCAATGAATAAACAGATAAACTTCCAAACTATTACTGACTTTTGCAGCTGTGAATCTTTTTTTACCATAAATTAACCTAATACTCTACGCAATAGAATATACCAATACCCAGTGCACACTGCGTTTCACCGCCTGGCCATGGAGGCAACACCGATCATGAATAAAAAAACAATGGAAATATCCTCAAAACTATGGCTAACTTCATAACTAATTTCACTTGACGTACCTGATGACCTGATTTATAAGTTCAAATCTCAAAAGTATATGCCAGCAGCAGCAAGATGCATTAGAATGCTCTGCCATGGAGGCAAATTCGATCACACATAAACTCACCAACATATTTAACCTACCTACACACTAATGAATCGGGCCTACCGTATGCAGCTACTTCAATTTCAGCTCCATTCAAATAAGTGCGCATAGATGGTATGTTTTGCAAGTATGATAGGTTCAGGGGGCTGTTTTGGAGGGCAAAGGTTAAACCACCATTAGAACCTTCACCACCTCATATATCCTGGTGGCATGCCAATTTGCAATGTCGAGACCAATGCCATAGTTTACCATTTAGTCCACTAAATGGGGAATGAATTAAGTTACACGCTGGACTATCAGTGCTGGTGACTGCTTAGGCTAAAACTACAATCCCTGTTTCTTGTGTTATGCAAATTCACATGTTCTATTCTAATAATGTATTTAGCAATGTAGTTGCGATTTTTTTGTCTCATCAAAAGAACGCAACGTTTTTTTCACCCATATATAATACCATTTTATATCAATTTTCCTTTGACATGTTAGGAAAATCGTAGCTCTAACTTTCTGTGTCCATAAACTCGTAAGTGAAGCGAGTCACATCATATGACCATCTTAAATACTTAAACCTCTCCTTCTCGAGAGATTTTTATAAAGAATGATGTACATGTGCATGTAGGTTATCACCTAGATAGTCTAGCTGCTACAATAAACCCCCCCCCCCCCCTGAAATTTATACAAATGTATATGAGTTGTTTCTGATTATGATAATGTAATTATGTAATTATATCGTCTCTATGTTTTGACTATACATATGTACAACAACACACGGTCTGTTCGTTCTTACCGCAACACTCATAATCTTTCATCTTTGCAATATAATGCAAATGTGATACAAGTAAATACATGTATACATGCTTTTATTTACAAGCACAGTATCATTTGTTAGCATTCAAAAACAAATCTAGAAAGCTCGGCATTTTTATAAAAGTCCATCTTACTGAAATATAGGTATATCGATTCGGTATCTCATTAAGTATGATCACTGGCTGTTACTGAAACCATATCTTCCTACCACTCTTAACGCCCAGAGGTGTTGGTGCCACCTGATACCTATTTATAAAGTGATCCTACAGTACATACTACACGTAGGTGAACTTACAGGTTAACCCATTATGGTCTAGAGCTCTCCTTGGTAAGATTCGCATGGATACCTGACAGTTAGATAGAGAGAAATAAGACATGAATTCACAACATGTTGAAAAAAAAAGGTTATATTGTATTGCAATCAGCAATTCACCTTCATTTTAAAATGAAGTCCATCGCCAGAATTGTTGCACCTGGCATCGGCCTTCAAGCATAAATGGGCTAGAGTGCTGATGGAGGAATACAAATTATGCAAAGGAGCATCAGAAGGCCGTGGGTGATATTAGAATACCCATCTTTCTCGTTTTTTCATGGTTTATGGTAGTGGTACAGGCCCCAGGGGGGGGGGGGGGGGCACTTGGGTATTTAGGGGGGGGGGGGGGGGCGCATACGCTCGTTATCAAAATTAAAAAATACCCCTAAAGCACTGATTTCTGGCCAAAAAAGCACCCTTATTTTAATAAAACGCTGACTTTTTCCACTAAATCACCCCATTCTTAATCAAAACACTGACATTGGATGAACGGGAACACGTTTTTTAACTTAAGATTTATAATCCTCTGCGTGTTTAGCGGCAGCAAGTGGCGGCAGCAAACTCGGAAGCCCAGTCACTTCGGGAGTCACTCGTCGTCAGAGCCGCGTATATTTCGTGGATTGTAAGGGGATTTTGACCCCCATACTTCGTACCTGGGTACAAAAAAGGACCCTTCTCTTACAAAATCGCGGACATGCGGAGGTCTTAAAAAGGACCCCTTCTTCCGCGAAATACGTAACGCAGGTGCGGCCCCCCTCTGTACCTGAGTGCCCCCCCACCCGGGGGGTACAGGCATTAAAGGAACTCGTGTGATATACTATATACGCTATGGGGATGTAGTAATATATCAATTTATCCAATAAGAAAATAAACATATCCTTGCCACATATGAATTGTAAGAGAATAATCATAACGCACGCAAGCTATACGTTGGCTGTGGAATTCGTCAATGCGGATGCTGTAATTATCTTCGAAAATACTCAACAGTGTCGTAAAATTAACTGATGGGCAATTTATTGCATGTAAAGGCATTCCTTTCGCGTGACAAGACGCCATGGAATTTGTCAATTGCAAATTGTCAAGATTGTGCGTTACATTGAAATATGGCAGAGGGTGGGGGTTTCAGCTATACATGCCGTCACTTTATTGCCTGATGCACATGATGAGCTGCAATAAAGGACAGCAAAGACTTGGCTCTTATCAATAGAAAGGTAGTGCATCCTTCACATGACGTGTCTACACGTAGATGGTAGAAAGGGGACTACGCCAATAGCCGAGTCCGGCTCAGGAAATGTGCAAAAGTTGCCAGCAAACTGATGCTAGTCGGATGCTTTCAGTGGATATGCTTGTTTCCTTGGTAGCAATTGTTATCAACAAGATTATATCAATTTATCTCTGAGCGTATAAGAGTGACGATGATCGAAAGTCCAATCCAAAGTACAGGGAACTTATTGTATCTTTGCCAACAAGCAAATTGTTTCCAATTAAAGGCAACTTATATTTTTTCTTGATAACCATGAAGTATTCAATCTCCATACTGTGCTACACACATTGCTTAAAAAATTCTGATATCTAAAATACCACGTGACATTCCTATACGCTACAATAGTACGATAGTACAACACTACAGTACAATGTAATATAGTGCTTTTCAATGTAAGGCTATCAAGCAGCATCTTTATCAGAGATCATTTTTTCTAAATGTATGCGTCATCGTGTATAACCTTTAAAGATTAGAAAGAAATCTTCACAAATTAAAAGAAATCTTTGAAAAGTCTTCCTGGTTTCTCTTTTACTAGAGCAGCGGACAAAAACGATACGAGTTTCGACAGGTACGTGATTGACAGTTTTATTTCCATTGTATATTAACAGCAGTTCTTAAGAACCATGTTCCACAGTTGCAGGAAAACTCTATACAAGTTCTTATGACCCTGATAAGCCTGAGAGATTAGAACCCCTTCGAGCGATGAGTTACATGTAGCAACAGGCCGGAGAGGTCAGTCACCAGACTTCAATGATTTAGTCACATTCACTGTAAGTTAAAGAGCTGCTTGGCTAAGATTTAACTATTGGTTCTGATACCCAGATGGCAGCACCACTACTGTATGTGATATATAAACAATGAATTGGACTTTCAATACATCCTCCACCTTAACTAAAATATCGCGGAGAAATGACATTTGAACAATTGTTTTTTTATTTATGCAGGTATTCTGGAACCGTGTAATATTAATGATATTTTAAATTTATCGTTATCGTTCTAGAAATATTTCGACTTTACGTTCACGTCATTAACCCAACGGTGACGCTGGCATATCTAATGGACGACGTCACGTGGTAATCGTCAGCACGTGCTCGACATTAGGGTGCTTGTAGCAGTGGTAATTGGTTGATGACTTGAGTACACACTTATGTTCGGCCAATTACGTCAGTAGGCAATATCCTACAGGTCACCGTGGCTCCTTAATGCTCCCTTTTCCCTAAATAAAGGTAAACATCTTCGCCCCACTGCCCCTGTTAACGGATATCTTATATCTAGGATTTTAGCTGAGGATTTGGATACTGCAATAAAGCTGATGGGTCGGCGTGAGGAAGATTCACATGCTGCTGGTAACTAATTTGACCAATACAAAAAGATGCAAAAACTCTGAAAATGACTGAAACCCAAGCGCATGGGTACTTATGTGAGAGTACTCAGCGAGAGCTATCCAGCATGACAGATGACAGGGTTTAGGTGGTTTTCAAATATCTTGTGCTTTGGACGAAAGTAGTCTCAACATTTGAAGGGTTAAAGCGGGATATCAAGAGAATGTGATTAACCTATTTATTTCTTTAGTGTACATTCTACATGCCACTCCATCATCTCGGAAAACAACAACATAGAAATAATTTCACAAAGATAGGCTGAAAAATTGTGTTTCCAATGCAATGCACAAAGCTGTCATACCGTGAACGCTAATGGTTTGACGGTATTCTTTTACAGTTTGGATAAACTATTTGTGTGGTCTTCACTTCAAAATGCACCTTGCAGTTTTTAAGCACTGAGCTTTTGTTCATTTTGAAATTCTATGCTTACCTAAATATATCAGGCCGTTTATCTTTTCCATTTGCCATCAATTTTGTTTCATTCATCTATTTATCATAATACATGTATATACTTCTAATAATTTCAATTCTATTTCATCTCTACATAATGTGTGGCTATCCCATTTCCTTTGCTTGGGGAGATGGTCATAGGTGAATTCAAGTCAACAGATACATTTCGTCAAACCACTCTATTTTGCTACACACAGCGCTGTCACGTAACGACGGTCCAACTTACGGCAGTCGGCGCGGTTTCCGGCAATTGCTCACGCATGTATAGAATATGTAGGAGTGCACACTGCCAAAACTATTTATATTTGCAATTCTGTGCCAAGTCAACAGATAGGCTACATATACGGTTTATTGTGACCTCACACAGCAGGCGAGCCATCTTTGACTGCCATATCGCTGTGGGTTCCCGAGGGTATATTCTGGGATCATACCAAAGTGGGCGGGGTTAGAACTCTCACTTGTGTCACGCACAAGGGTCACAACCGAGGCGCACGAGTCTGATACTACGTGGCGCGCCGGCGGCATAAACCATCACATAGCATTTGTGTCGTGACGTCCTCGCCCGAGCAAAGATCACCGCCAATACAATGAATCTTGCAATGCGCTGGTATAGCATTGACGTCAGTTCATGATATAGATCCTCAAAATGAACAGTTCTACGTGAGGTTTTCATAGAATGATGATAGAAGGGGCTTCAACAAAAAACTATTTGTTCTCGACCGCTTCATTCGTTATCAATCTGAAAGAGTCCTTTTTTCGAATGAAGTCTTTTATGGCAAGGCTTCGATGGTAATCTCGTCGTATAGGTTGCTATCCTGCGGCACGTCTTAAATTCAATCGTAAAGAGATATTATAGTAAATTGAATTCTAATAAGGGAAGGACAATCTCCACAGACTAGTACTTTTAAATTTTGAAAGGATAGCCTCTAGACCGTACTCTCCGGCTTTCGTGATCTGGGTGGAACCTGTCAGAACAGGTGCTCGTACACTACTAGACAGAGTGTGCTATTTTATGAATGTCTCTTTATAAGACTCGCCTAAAATCAAGTAAACGCTCAGAGACTCAGACTCAGGAAATTATAATATATATATATATATATATATATATATATATATATATATATACATATATATATATACATATATATATATACATATATATATATATATATATATATATATATATATATATATATATATATATATATATATTTATCTCATGATTGGCAAAATTCTAGGCTTTTGATTTGTCAATTGGAGGTTAATATGAGGCTGTATTAACCTCTCAGAATCCTATATTAACCTCCAAGTATTCTTACACTAACCAGCTGCTTTTTAGGTTAGGGAGAGTTGAGCATTGCATCAGATGATTATGCCAATGATGCAATTCCCAATTCTCCCTACCCCCTAAGTGCATGATGCAATCACCGATTCTACCAAACATTGTAGGATGGCTGCCCCAGTAGCAGACAGTGCTCTGCTGCTAGAACCAAATTGTATTTATGTATGTATGTTCATTTTTATTACCTATGCAGATGTCGAGGGGCAATCATGAGATAAATTCGTTATCAACTGTTTTGGAGTATGATACAACTTATATCTCGCAATCAGAGGGCTGTATCACCCTCGGGTGATACAGCCCTCTGATTGCGAGATATAAGTTGTATCATACTCTAAAACAGTTGATAACTAATAATATATATATATATATATATATATATATATATATATATATATATATAGATAGATATAGATAGATAGATATATATATATATAAATATAGATGTATATATATATATATTGAACGTTATGAGACGAATATACAAGAAAATACATCAAGGATATTAGGAAAGATATGAAAGATATATAATATTTTTCTAATAGTTGAAACAGAGAGAGAGACATGTATGGTCACTCACGGACTCGCTTGCAGTTCCATATATATCCGAATTTCAGAAGAGGCTGCCATATGTTTTTCTAGTAGCACAATTTTCAACCAATCTGCCTTTTACAAAGAACACGTGCTATTGATTCTAAGCCCAAATAACCCTGTACTTAATTGCCATCGATGTTCAATGATCATTGTAACTAGCCTATAGTCGACATTATAATATCCAATCAACTACATCTACCTTTTCTCTCCTAATGCCTAAAAATGCCATATATGATTACTACACCTGCCGTTCGTGTGAACTGAAGTTAATCTCAAGTGTGTCATCATTCACCAACTCCCTCTAAAGATTTATAAAACATGACCCAATGGGTGTTGCTTATTGCTTTGTAGTACAGAGTTCCAATTTTCGCGCTGAAAGTTTAAAATGCTCCCCAATGTGGTCAGGTGGAATGGTACCCCAGTGTAAAGGGTCTATGAGTGAAATGGTCATTAGCTCACACGGTCATCAGGACAGGCCCCTGTTGATAACATGTCATGGGACATGTACTGTATGTCCTCGATGTTTTTGCGCCAATTCTTTGTTTATTTTGCGAGCTTGCTCGCCATTCCATATCTGCTTACAGCGCCCTCACGCTAGAGATTATCAGCTTTTGTCTCTAGAGTTTAGTGAGATTGACCTATTTCTTCTCCACCTGACGCGCGGTCGCGGGCGTCCTATCTCCTCACAAGTTCGCATGTCCTTCCAAAATATTACACCCTCAATCCAAAATTGCACCTCTTGAATTGAGTCTTTCTGGGTACGTGCTCGATGTGTTCACGGCACAGAGACAAAAATCAGGGCAGGCTCGGCTAACTACATGGACATATTGGAAATGATAATGTGGCTATAGGCGGGTTGTTAATCCTGTGTTCCTGACTTATCATAATACGTTCCTAATTTAACCTCGACATTCAGAAAGTATAAACAACTGTGATAGAACTAATTGTCATGGCGGATGGGTTCCATCTATTACTGACGTGTTCATGACGTATTAGTTATGTGCAATTTTCGTGACGGATTGCATACTCATGTTGCATGTCTGTTTTTTAAAATGTGTGTAACAAAATGTGTATTGTAATACTGCTTATTGTGGAAGATTAGCACACAGTGGGGCAGTATGAAGCAATCAGAAGGCTGAAATGCAGTGTATATTTACCCATTCCGATAACATACTAAAAGAGTAGATTCTGAAATCCAACAGAGTCCCATTGTCAGAAGACATTATTCCTATTGACACTGAGTGCCAAATGTGTTAGAACACTTCACTCGTTTTATGACTTGTAAACCAACTCGCTTCGCTTGTGGTTTAATATTTATAAAACACTCCTTCCGTTCTCTAAACTCTAGTTAGTAAGTGGTTAAGTTGAGTTCAGAATGATTTCAGAACATCTTCATGATGGTCCACAGCACATGGGAAGCTTGAAGCATAATTGCTGACTACGCTTTAGTTAAGTTCAGTCCAGTTTAGAAGGAAGACTGTGATCGAGATGTTATAAAAATGTAGAGATATCTTTCTGAGGATGTTGAAGGCTCCTAATTAAGATGAAAACCATGCTTTCTAACAGGAAGAAATATAGAAATCGTAAAAGATTCGCAGACATGCGTCTAGCCAATTATGTCAAAGATATTGAAATGGCGAGTTCAAAGGCCTCTGCACCAAGGCACCTTTTCTACTCAAAGCGTCTACAGAAGAAAACGAAATTAAGTTTCATTTCAGTCTGCATTAGTCAAAATCTATTTGATACGATTCGTCTGCAGGGAGCGATGTAGGCTTACCCAATATATCAATAATAAAACGTTCTTTTACTAGGGATATGAAACAACCATGCACCATTAGACGCCCTGTCCGTAAAAGTCATCTTGAAGTCTGTAGTCACTTGTTAATGCCTATAGGCACCGAGATACTGTACCTACATTTGGGATGACTTTCTCAATGGCATTTAAAATGAAAAATAGTCCATTTATTCAAATACATATGTATGTATGTATGTATGTATAGTGTATATATATATAAATATATATATATATATATATATATATATATATATATATATATATATATATATATATATATATATATATATATATATATATGTATATATATATATATATATATATATATATATATATATATATATATATATATATATATGTATGTATGTATGTATGTATGTATGTATGTATGTTTCTTTATGTATGAGCTTTCTAGACTAGAATATTGCTTGCTTATGTGCGAAACTATGAGTAAATTACTGTGTCGTACACGTCTGTTAAGAAGGGACGACTGTAGACTCAAAGGACTGCCGATGAGTAACAGAACATGTATAAACTGTGACATGTATAGCATTGAAGATGTAATACATATTCTCACACGATGCCCGTTCTATCAGGAACGCAGAAACGAAATGTATAAATATTTTTTTGTTAAATGTCCAAATGCTGAGGAGTTTTTTGACAAGGACAGAAGGAATATCCCCTACTACCTTCTAGGCCGGAGAATCCCATCTTGTAATGAAGATGAAACGCTATGTCTTTGGTGCATATCTGGTAATGCCATATCCAGAATGTATAAGAAAGCCATAGCGAGTAGGACAGGCATAGGATAGTTCCCCCCCCCCAGTCTAATGGTTTCTGTGACATCACGGGTACTGACTTTTTCTAAGTCTCCTGACTATTCATACTCACATTTGGACATTTTAGGTGCACTCCTTTAAAGGAGGCATTTTTGGTTATATGTCTAGTGCGTAATTATATATTATATATTGTTATTTGTAATTTTGTAATAGGTTTATATACTGTCTGTATTTTTTATATCTTTGATATAGTCAATAAATACTTACTTACTTACTTACTTACTTATGTTGATAATATCATAGTTTTGTTATTGTCTATACCATTATATTCTAATACAAATATTTCGTATATTCCTTTCATATCTTCTCGATAAACAAGAATAAGTTGGATTCTCACCAAACATTATAAATTGTTCAAACCCTTCCGTAGTTTAGGAACCATACTCGAAGGCGTAAGGCAGTATATGGCAATTCTTGTAGTCTACATGTTTTTTTTGTATGAAACTTTTGCTAGATGTGTTGCGCTACCTATTGTTTGGCAACTGTGAATTGTATATCGGAATGGAATTTCAATGGGCTGGGTAATGGATAGTGATGGCAGTTTACAGCTGTCTGGTATGGTTTAGTATCTGAACTATGGATGGTAAGCCTTGTGAAGGTTCCATTGGGCTAGGTTGATGGCATTTTATGAAGTACAGCTATAACAATGCTGAGCTATAACACGCATTGCGCTAGAGCTGAGCGTGTTTTGAGACCCGCGTGAATGGCTAAGCAATCTCACATGTTTGAAATGAGTATCTAAGTTTTCTTTTGTTTTTCCCTGTGTTTTTCTGTCATGTCATCCGAGTTCTCGTCAAGGCTACGTTTTTCTTCGCGTGTTTTCTGTATTCATATTCACTCTGTGCTGTATGTAGAATATGATCAGTCACATTTTTTTTGTTTCTTTGCGTTTATTTCGATGGCTTTGTATATTTTCATTTCGCTGAGAAATGGTCAGTTTGGTATGCTGTACTATTAGATTTAGTCTAAGCTATTGGTCTATCGGCAGACCTAGCATTGGATTCAGGGATTGTCTTGGATTGGATTTTCAGTTTTGGATTTGGATTTCGAATTTAAGTTTCCAATTTTCTGCCAGTCAACCAGTTTTGATTATGACTAGCCATACAGAACATTAAACGCAACCCAACTAACCTAGGGAAACTACCGGATATTACCCCAAGTCACTGATAGCTTTCGTACATGCCTTAGCCGGATTGCAACCGGTGACCTCGTTCGGGGATCCCAGATCCCAGTGATTGTAAGTTAGTAGCATATTTCGAGTGCTAATAGCGCATCTTTCTGATAGACAATTTTCTTGTTGTTTTCGCACACCTTTTGAAGTAAATCCTGAGCTTTTCTGAACCTATTACCGCACTGCTATCCCATTAATCTAATGCAAATCTCGTCAGTTTATCCCATTAATCTCACGAGAATCTCGTCTGCGTTAAGTTATCTCTAATCGGTTCGTATCTGCGCATCTGAAGGAGGTATTAAGTGACTTATTTTCACCTGTTCGCAACGGTACCCACAACACGTGGACTGTATTAGGGGCTTTAACAATGCTTTTATCTCCACTTCCACACTTCCGGCAACACCACAGACATCTCCCGTTAGGACTAACAGATCCTGCAGTGATTTAGCTCCAGCACTGGACCGCCTGACGATTAGTTATGTCTGACAGCTAATGTATTAGGAGGGTCCCTTTGACAGCTAAGAGACGACGGCTTAATTATTTCTTTCCCCGCTATTCCCAATTAGCCAGGTTAACAGGACTAATTAAACCTAGCCATGTTTCAGAGCTAAGGTTGGCTTGCAATGGCGATTCGTGGAGACGGTTTTGTACTCGAGTGCACTGGGGAAAAAGAGCCTGCACGTAAAGTAAATCGTCACGCTGTCCGTCTGTCACTCGTCACGTAATTGCAGGAACCAAACACAATGGCGAGCGTGCTCAAACCTACAGCAATGTTATTTACATTCATAGGGGAAAATTTGAACAAAACCCTCGATACTCATCCTTATTGTCTATTGCTCATTCTAAGTACGACAAAATACTCAAAGCAAAAGCAACATTTGCGCTTGTCCTAAAACTAGATTGATTACGACACTGTTATTTCCAGAGAAGATATACTCATGAAACCTATTATATGAAGTTCATTTTATATCTTAATTGGCATAGTTCTAATGGAAAATATCAAAATTGGGTTGGTGATACAAAATGGACGTCTGCTACTCTAAAAATAAGCTCATGGTTGAAACAAATCACCGAAAGTAGTGCATCACCGGGGTCAAGCAAGATTAAGATCTAGCACAATAGTTAGTATTGACCCTGTTACAGTCTGAGGCAGGATTGGTACATGTATACATGACCATGTCATTGTCGCTTAATCTTGCTATGTTTTCTCAAGCCCTCAGCAATATGTACCTTGGCTTCTTCTTTTGCTGTCCTGCAGTTTCACTCCATTGTTTCGATGCCACTTCCTGATTTCCTGATGTTTCTCTCTGATTTACCTTTTCAAACCTGTTTCAGTATTTTTGCAATTTTCTATCAATATGTTTACAGTGCCTTTGATATGCATTCCTTTTAAGCATTATTGTAATAAATCAGGTTTAATATATTATTGTTAGCAGTTTGCATGTAGTTGGCACAATAGTTATGATGATGATTATGATATATATATATATATATATATATATATATATATATATATATATATATATGTATATATATATATATATATATATATATATATATATATATATATATATATATATATATATATATATATATATATATATGTGTGTGTGTGTGTGTGTGTGTGTGTGTGTGTGTGTGTGTGTGTGTGTGGGTTGTGTATACAATAAACAGAAGTACCTCACAAGTGATCGGGCCATTACCTACGGTTACATACATTATAAGCATATTGCAAAGCAATACATATTAAATGAACTAGCGCAAATGGTTGATTGTGAAAGAGGGGTATACTAAATGGAGATATCGTGTAAAACGTCCCTTGAGTACTAGCTGACAGGATACGAAATAAAAAATGCCCAATTGATAAGTTACTCGAACATTTATATTGATGCATTATTACGCTGGGGCAGTGCAAAGTATTCGTGAAATAAACTTCTCCATTTATCCTTAAAATTACTTCCATTCAATTTAAATGAATCTTTCATTAGCAATTCCCAGCAGACAATAATAGTTATAATTAATTGCGTCGCGTATTGCTTGCCTATCAATGATACAATGGCAATGCTGCAATGATTTGCATTGGGAATCGAATAAGAAATGCATTTCCGTTACATTGTTAAACTCGTTCAATGTCCCGACAGCAGCGGTTTAACTCGTTTACGGTAAGAATCCCGCGTGCACAGCTTCGTCTGGATGCATGATATCTTTTAAGATATCTTAGACATAAATGTGTTGTTTGCTTAACAATTGGAGGAAAGTTGGAGCTAGGGTTTTAGCAATAACTTCTTAATCATTCTTTCTACAAATTATGCTTTTACAACGAAGACATCATCAAATGGCCAGGCGTTTGGGGTTTGAGAATTCACACGACACGTAGCTTGTTCATAGCAAGCCAGTTCTATTTAACATACACGCCAACTTTTGTTGCAGAATAATTCAGACAAATATGTATAACTCGGACAAAAATGGACGGAAAAATCTCTACAATCTGGTCATAGTCCGTCGTACGTGTACACTTGGTTTCAATGTGTTCGAACAAGATACAGGACCAATGCTTCTGTCCGAGATTAAGTAACATGCATATGACAGAAGTACGAGAAACCTTAAGGTCATAATTTAGTACAGCAAGATCATCACCAATAGGTGTCCTTGGCTGGCCCCTAAGCATGGATATCAAAACAAAAGATTGTACACGAGCGGTGGTCACCCGCCACGAATCTCGACCTAGCAACTTCCCATTGTGATACGACCACGAGAACAAAGGGCTCGGGTCCCTTTGGGCCCTCCGTGTTAAATTTGTCCCAAACAACATGGGTGTCTGCTTCGACCATGCAGATTCCTTCGAGATAGACCATTTTGACCAATATTTTCATCTCATTTTTGGGCTGAAAGTGAATAACGATACGGTCTTCGACGCCATCGTTTTAGAATATGACAGATATAAATCCCCTCTAGGTGCAAGGTCCTGTCATAAGTACCTCGTATTATGACAGGACCTGAAAATCACCATTAACTTCATAAACCACGTGATGTTAGTAATCTTAAGTCATATGGGAACATTCTAAAATGTTTTTAACATACTCATCGTGCAGACTCCCGGTTTGGGTAGGACCTTGCACCTTGCCAAAGACATGAATAATCAAATGGTAGAGTTTGGCTTTCAAGTAAAGGTTGAGTCTTGACATTTTGCCAAAAAATGAAACACAGACAGATATGTGCGTAAAGGGTGCCATATCAACTCAAAATAGCAAATTATTGATAAGTTTAACATTATTCTGTAACTATGAGATGTAAGCTATACAATAGCATAAGTGCCGTTGTCTACATTTAACTCAGTTTTCAGATATTTAAGTTTTAAAAATGACCTGTGTATCGGGTAGGGTTCTACCTTAAATGGGTTCTACTGTAGACCTATCTACGGTTTGCAATTATTGCAAAATATGGAGTGGTTTAGACAATGGATTTCGTAGAAAACCTTTGTTGAAGCGGATGCTAAAAACAAAAGTCATGTGTCTGGTTGATGTGTTGACTCGGTTTTCCCCTACATATACCTGAATTTTCAACATACATGAACTATGTATGGTATACTATGATGATTATCGATTGAAATTGTGTGGTATATTTTAATGCATTTATAGTTGTACATGGTCCATGGCCTCTATGACTGATAAGATATTTACCATGCATGCATATATAATGATTGCTTTTTTCTGTATTGGACCGTAAACAACGACACAATTACAATCACAAAGCTAATTTCATTTACATTTTGAATTACTAAGTAATGATAGTTATCACTTAAGTTCCAACTTGTCTTTCTCTGTTATTTCCACTTATAGGAATTTTCTTCCAAAATAGAAGGAGTATTGAGCAAGTCGGAATTAAAAAAGCACATACAAA
>OZ012687.1:50911192-50928692 GCA_963942565.1 Maea johnstoni | reverse complement strand
TGGGCCTCATATTGAATTACTTTTAAGTGTTATCTAGTTATGATTGTTGATATGTTTCTGTCTTGAAAATGATGTTGCTGTTTTTGAAAGCCGTTCTATATGAAGTTAGTACATGTTGCTATGGAGATAACTGTTGCCATAGGAATCCAAATGCACTTGGAATTTGATATAACCTATGAGGCCATGTAACTCAATGACCTGTTTCTATCACTCTAGTTCAACACCCACACCTTTGTGTGATCAGAACCATCATATTATGCTCGTGGATTCTCATTGTTATAGGTTTCACGATCATAGTAAGAGGTGATAGACATGCAGCAATGTCTGGACAGCTCACACTCACCTGATAGTTACCACTTCACATGTATATGCTTCAACGTTTATCATTTGTTTATTAGGACTTGCACAACAGAACTGATATCGCCACTCGATGTTTAATAGTGAAAAGGAAAAATAAATCGCTCAACAAATTTGTCTTCCAGTCACAAATGCACCACTAACATGTCATCACAAAACCATACATTTGCATAGCGAACAGGTCTGCCCAGCGGTACTCAAACCCTAATCACACGTTTAGGAAGTAGGCAGCTTTCGACTAGATCAGAGATGGTACAAACCTACTCCCTCACAAAACCTTTCAAAACTCTTTAATTCTGAGCTTTCATTAGTAGATAGAAAATATTAAATGTATGTATGTATCTTTATTGACGATATACGTAGGATATGAGACACATGGATGCGTATCTACCACATATGTGTAAAACACATGGCATGTAATTAGTTAAAATGCGATTGTGGGCTAACCTAGCACTCTACGTTTGTATTATCTACATTTGTAAACTCCCATGGGTAGAATATTTTGTGAGTAAGTGTTAGCTATGGTAGTGAGGATCTCCTCTGCTGTGAACTCATGAGTCCGTGCAAGTCCCAGTGTGGAAACTACTACCTGTTAGCGACTCTTCTGGGTACAAATAATTCATCATCTCACTGGGAAAAGGTACGTCATAAATCAGAGAGGGAGTGCATACACATGGGAACTGCATCCATATTGTTTTTGGTGTAACTTTTTTCTCATTTATTGAGAAATATGAGCTAAGACTAACTGCTGCATATGAATATAAAAGCAATCACATAAGACTTTCACAGGAATGCCTCATATGTATATACATACATATATACATACATACATACATACATACATACATACATACATACATACATACATATATATATATATATATATATATATATATATATATATATATATATATATATATATACATATATATATATATATATATATCTACATATCTACATATATATATATATATATATATATATATATATATATATATATATATATATATATATATATATATATATATATATATATATATATATATATATATATATATATATACATATATATATATATATATATATATATATATATATATATATATATATATATATATATATATATATATATATATATATATATATATATATATACATATCTATCTATCTATCTATCTATCTATCTATATATATATATATATATATATATATATATATATATATATATATATATATATATATATATATATATATATATATATATATATATATATATATATATATATATATATATATATATATATATATATATATATATATATATATATAGATATAGATATATATATATAGATATATATATATATATATATATATATATATATATATATATATATATATATATATATATATATAGATATATATATATACACACACACATATAGATAACTAGATAGATAGATAGATAGCTATATGAATAGATAGATAGAGATACATGTATTTGTCTGTGGTCTTATTAGGTTACTTTTGTACACGATGAAATATTTTGTACTCGGAGTATAGAGTAAGACCTTTATCAAAATACTGAAAAAGTGACGATAAATCACGTACACATGTTTACTCATTGTACGCCACAGGGGCATCACGGCCCCATAGCTCAACCTCCAGGACAATAGCCAAGCATTATACTGCAAGGACCACCATTCTTACCGCCACTAATATGGCTATTTATAACCATATATCACGGTTATCTGATTAGGGCACTTAGATGCCCGTGGTTTGCTGGAACCGCCCCTAAAGATGGCTTCCCACCTAACAATGACTGCCCTCCCGTACACAGCCCTATCTGGTAAAGGATTACATTGGCTCCTTCGGCCCCCAGGAGCGCACTCATTGTCTGGTACTTGTGGAAACGTCCTATATTTTGACAATATGTCAAAATCTTAAAATGTATTTATATTGCTCCTGTTAAGCGAATCAAGTAGTTCCAAATACTCTAGTTTATGAATTTCGTCGGAAACAGTTTGACTATTTGTAACTGTAATTGTAATATTCATCGACCATATCATATAATATGAAATTACAAATACATGAAATATTAAGACACATACAATTAACATATAAACAAAATGAGTAATACAAAACTAAACCAAAGCAGAATTACACCATTAGGGGTCAAACATTTAGCCCTTAAGGGCTATGACTCTTATACGTACTATCACTGGCAGGCCGAGCACTAATTACTAAACTGGGGCTAAAGATAAAGAGAGTTAGGCCACTTGTTTCTCTCCTTTAAACAATTCTTCATGACCTTCGCAGAGAATATCCAGAATTTAAGTATCGTATCATCATCAACTCAATCCACCGTCCCCTATAATAGCCAAACTAGAATTTTACCTAGATTACTTTCTAGCTGATTTTCAGACATTGGGCAATGTTAAAGAGTTCTTGGTACATGAAGATCTACTCCTCTCGAAAACACGGCATTGCATTAAGATGTGATTGGTACTATCTCTGGTAAAACTGTCACATAGAGTACAAGTTCTGAAGCTGAAAGATAGACCATTAAGCCTTCTGTCATCGGACATTAACAAACCTGCCCCATTAACGTTTTTTGCCACATTCTCACACATTCTAATTAAGTTGTGAAAAAGGTCAAAGATTCTCCACTGGGTTAGATATTGCCCTAAGAGCCTCATACAGAATCTCATTATCTTTGTTATTACACTGAGGTACTCTCAGTGACTTTTCAGTTGCCAATCTCTTTCCCACACCATTTTTGACCATCCACTTATACTGATAAAAACTAATTTGCTTTTAGAAATTCTCTCTATTAGGCTAATCAGGCCAAACCCTTGTACTTGCATTAAGGATATCAAAGATAGAACTTCAATATCTATCAACACTGGCCATCTTTCTGTCCCTATTAAACACGTCTAAACGGAACATAAAGTCTCTTTTTGTCTATCATATTTGATTTATTTAGAAAAAAACCCCAGCAATTTGGGAAGTCAGAAAAAAGTCTTTTTAGGATATTGTCATTTTCCATAACTTGAATGTATGTGACGTGTGTATCTTGAATGACTATAGCTCTTGCCGTAAACAATCATAAGATAAACAGAACTATTTTTACAAGTATGGAATCCGCTATTGGGTCTATTCCCCTTGACTACTTAACCTGTGAGCCCATCTCGTTCACGGAGTACAGACAAGCTTGAACACCTGCATGCTCATATCTCTGCTTCTCAGCTATATGATAACGTCAAAGTTTAAATACTACTATACGATTTTCTGCATTCCTATGATATCTCTGTCGGACGTAAGCCCTATATAGTACAAACATTTAATTCCAGTCAATCAGACGTCTGCCAATGCCTGGTTGTACAAACACATTGATAACATCTGAAAGTAAGGCAATCACAATAGTGATCCACGTAACTTGCTAATGAAAAACACATTCAGCTGTGATGTCATCCTTGCATCCATGTCCAGGAAACTGGGTGGCAATCGGACGTGCGGTATTGTATTATGCCCGGGATGCCAACGCATTAATTAGTGCAGCAATTAAACGTCGGCACTGTACCAAAACAGCCGATTTTATACTATGGATTGAGCGTGCATATCATTTGAAGTATACATATGTGCACTACCGACAAAAAGGGTACCTACGCATACATGTATGAAGATGAAATGATAATTATAGACAGTATACAACTTTCCTTTGAATAGTGAAACGTTCCATTAGTAGGTTTAGGGCAAATTCAAGCTTACATGAGTTAAAAACATCAAGATTCTTGTCATTTCATTCAATCACATCTGGTGTATGACAAGTTTATTCCGACACGGCTCTCACTATCACTTAAATTAGAATGCTTTCTCAGAACCAGAAGTTATCCTTTTTAAAAGCCATGAAGGCACTTTAAGTTCAGTCACTTTAAGACTTTGGTCAGCCGCCCTGGGCAATATCTAAATGTATAGTTAACCGTATAGGCATGGCGGGCAACGTTAGGGCAGGCATTATGACCACTTCGTGTTTGAGAATTCAGAAGAAAATGAATTTGTCAAGAAAGTAAAAAAATGTGCACGATGTTCAAAATATTCATTTTTGGATTGTAATCACTTCGCTTGGATCAAGTCTAGTCTTGTAGGAAATTTGACCCTATCACTTGCTGTGTGTCATTTCTGTACGGATTATCTGAGGCCACACCCAACCTGATGAGAACTGAAATAGGCGATTCAATTCTATTTTTCTATCTTAATACAGGCTTTTTACCACAAAAAATAACTTCCCACGATTCAGACATGACCATATTCTCTAGATCATCTTTCAACATTGGACCACTTTCAAAGTGATATGTCTTTGACAATTGATAAACAAAGTCCGATGCTTGGTCAATTGGGCAGTTGTAAGTATCTGGATATTCAATGCACTAATATAAATAAGAAGAAGTAAGGATTCATTTCACTTGTCATATCATAACGAGATCGAAAACTGGATTTGTAATTATTCCCCTTGTATTTGCATAGTCCGAGGATGTATCTTAGTTGCAAATTAAAGTCACCATGGTAATCATTTCACAACTGTGCATGTTTGTATAGCGAACAGACCAACCCCATTTAGGGTTAAGATCCAGGGCTCGAACCAGACATCGTAAACTTGACAGCCAGGGCAGACAGAAAATAATGTATTCAGGGAAATCAAAGCGATAGCATTTCAGAAGCGTGGGTTTTGGTGGGGCTGCCCTTCACCATATACATCGGTATAATGTAGAGGGAAGTTAATAGTTTGGTGTATTGGTATAAATAATCAATAAAGGATGCCATTTAGAGGACGCAAATAGGGATTGGCGCCAGTTATTTTTGCATCAGGCATGCCCTGTGAACTATTGCGGCGTCCACCACAGTATAACATGCTAAGAGTACATGACATATATAAGAGGGAGGGTAAACAGAGACGCTCGAGATCAGCAAAAGTAGTGCGATTTATGAAGGCAGCTAGGTGTATTAAGAGGAGCGCCACTATGTAAAGATATCCCCACTTAACGTCCCCTGAGAAAGTCCCAGAGGCTGTAGCCTGGCCGCCACTGTCATCGTGAGAGGCCTGGGACAACCTTACAAGAGCTGTTCAAACAGGATATTACATATTAAACACCAAATATAACCAGGAGGAGAGAGGTTACTAAGATACAATATTTGCGCGTCGAGATTTGTATTAAGTAAACTGCAACAATGGAGTCTGAGGGCTGGGCTGAGCAGATATAGTGCAGAGGTGTGCACTCGTGGTGCTCCAAGCCAATAACCTGCAATGAAGTCATAAAGACAGCATAACCTTCTCCCATCTATTATAACATATAAAGTACCTGGATCGACTGCCTGCACAAAATAAATCACTAGCGCAAAATGATATCCTTCAGCAACCTTTTGGCCAATGGCCCTTTACCTCAACTGTGCGTTACAAAGAGTATGCAACTCGTTTGTGCTGGTATGATAACAATCCATTTTCCTTATATGTTTTTCTCTCTGTAATATCTATAAAATCTGTATATATATATATATATATATATATATATATATATATATATATATATATATATATACATATACATATATATATATATATATATATATATATATATATATATATATATATATATATATATATATATATATATATATATATATATATATATGTATGTATATATATATATACACTCTTATCCCAGCATTCTACGTGTTTTTCTATCTACATCTATATAAAGAAATCCTCCCTTGTGTAATAGTACCTATTGACTTGGCACATGCCCAAATGGGATGGTGTCTTGAAAGACCTTTAGATTATCGCCTTGAAACACTATTTTTCGGATAAACAAAAGGCACGTGGAAGTAATACACAATGTTTTCCTGCATTGTCGGATATCAAAGACGTTTCTAAAGAAAATATAGCATACTCTCACTTTGCGCTTGCATAAATAGCCAAGCTTCTTTTAAAAGTTGCCTTATCTGTGATGGTCAAAGAACTTATGACGTTAGTTCGAAATAGTTTGGCAATATGAAAGGAAGATTTTATAAAGTTCAGAACAAATATTTACATCATCCGAAAAGTATTCAGGTATATTTACCTGCATCAAATGAACATAGCTGAAAGAAACCAAAGCTTTTTACTCAGTATAGTCGACTTTTTAATATATGTTTGATGTTGTATTTTTGTTTGCATCAGTTGTGTGATCCAGAGGAAGTACATGATTGTCTGTGGAAGGTTCTACAATGTAAGGGATGTTTAAACCTAATGCTATACTTTTTTTCTTTTGTAAACTTTTTTCTATTTTTGGATTTTCTTTTGTTCAGTCGCATGGTGAGACAGGTAGGATACAGTAGATGAACAGAAATTACAGTATTTTTACATTGTTATATATAGGATTAGATTTTGTAACAAAAATCATAGGAAGAGCATGAGCAATACTTAAATGATATTACATAGAATATCAGTGAATAATTTTTAAGTAAGAGTATGTGCATCACCGAAGAATATGACTTAATTACCAGTACAATATAGAGAAATAAGAGATCTATGTATACTATAAAAAATAAACTGTTTAGTTATTTTTCCATTTTGTGCTAAAAATGACAGCCATATGGAGTTTTATACAATGTACCCATCAGTCATCCTCATAATAAACAATAAAAAAATGCCACTTCTTTTCAAATCGTTGTTTTTTCCTGTGGGTGTAGTGGAAAAACTTTTCCTAATGCTATACTTGAAACGATACCCAAGGGATCTTCTGCGACACCATAAATGTATTGTACATGCACCTATCTTGTTGTTTATATCACTACTGTGTATATACAATCGATAAACATTTAGTTGTCACAATACTGTTCTTATTTCTACATTTGTGGGTAGGTGAGCATACCGTATTTTGTTACTAGCTATGTGTAACAAGCAATGATTTGAACCTTGCTTAGTGCACGGCAGTGTTAATTACATGGTCTATGATGGATGAGGCAGCAATGCATATCATATCACATAGGCAATAAAAATACATGGTTAAACATAGCCCTTAATTATACATGTCTTCTGTGGGTTGCCATCGCTAGCGATGTTTGTAGCAATGAGAATGTACCTGTAAGTAGTAATTACTGTATGATGCATTGTCTCTGTGTGGTATTGTTAAAAGTGTGGGCCACTAGAGAACAAATAGCCTTAACCATGTAGCTGAGCACTCAGTACATACATAAGGCTTCTCTGTTTACCTAGCAGATAAGCATATACATGAAGGACGAGAAGTGAATATATATACTCAACAAGGTCTTCCAATTGTATGCCATACATCTCATGCATGTTTACCAATTCTTGGTGTGCGAAGCTAACAATACATTCAACATTTGTAAACTTGATAATCATAACATCGGTGGCCACTCTCTCCTCACACACACACACACATATATATATATATATATATGTATGTATGTATGTATGTATGTATGTATGTATGTATGTATGTATGTATGTATGTATGTATGTATGTATGTATGTATGTATGTATGTATGTATGTATGTATGTATGTATGTATATATATATATATATATATATATATATATATATATATATATATATATATATACATACTTAATTATTTACTTACGTATGTATGTATGCATATGTATGTAGATGTGTGTGTGTGTTTCTAAACTAAAAGGGAGATATTTTCCTGCGTAGCATTATTAGATTGACCATGCTGTTTTGTATTTATGCTTTAACATTTTCCCGCTCAATTCTCTCGCACATAGAGCTTGCAACAATCAATATACATTCGATGCAATACCAGACTGGCAAGATCAAAGGCCAAAGTCTACTAGTCTGGCACATCATATTTGATGTTTTTCTCAGGTGGAGGTGACAAAAAGAGAACAAAACAAAAGGCCTGCAGCCAAATCAAATGATGTTGTCGACAATGAGTGCCGCTGATAGTGAAGCCAGCAGATGGCATCAGGGCACGATGAACCTTTCCAATAGTACCTTTCAGATTTCCTTGATGAATGGTGTTACATGATATGCTTAATGGCGTTGTCTGTATTAAGTATAGTGTGCACCCAAATGAAAGATCATAAAATGCCATTTAATCAAAATAGGCCTCTGTACCGACAGAAAAGGGGTATGTTAAAGCATATCATGGTATTTGGCTAATAAATCCTCTTGACAGATTTTCTCTTGCTTGTGTACCAGCAATCGTGAATGAAGAATAGTGGTGGAATAATAAACATAGCATTCCACATGTGTCGAATCTCTTGAGGTGAAGGAGGAGCATATTTCCATTGTTTGGCGTGATCAATGTGCAACTGGCAACAAAAATATTACTCCATTTTGACATCTGGATATCCAGCTCGACATTCCCACATAATAGAGTGCCTTTATGCGTAACCCAACATGCTGTTGATTATCAGTTTATAGTCCATGGCTACTATCTCTAGATAACTCAATGTTAATGATAAATGCATGTGAGGTTAGAGATGACTGAGTGTCAAAGAGGGAGTGATAACTATATATAACTACTGTATATTATTATACATATACACACACATATATATATATATATATATATATATATATATATATATATATATATATATATATATATATATATATATATATATACATATATATATATATATATATATATATATATATATATATATATATATATATATTTAACTACTGTATATTATTATACATATACATATATATATATATATATATATATATATATATATATATATATATATATAAATATATATATATATATATATATATATATATATATATATATATATATATATATACATATATAAATATATTTATATATATATATATATATATATATATATATATATATATATATATATATATATATATATATATATATATATATATATGTATATATATATATACATATATGCATACATATACATAAATATATTTATATATATATTTATATATATATATATATATATATATATATATATATATATATATATATATATATATATGTATATGTATATATATATATATATATACATATATGCATACATATATATATATATATATATATATATATATATATATATATATATATATATATATATATATATATATATATATATATTACATTTATTAATATTTTCTTGCAAAGGAGAAAGTTACCTTGTGCATAACCTGACGAATATATCCATACTATCTATGCATGAAAGCCAATAACTCCAGAGATATGACGTTATTTGCTTTTAGTTGATTGTTTTAATCAGAGAAAAGTTTTCTTATGACGCTACTATCTATCTGTTAAGTATGTTAAGTATGAAATATTACAAATAACACTTACGGAACCTACATGTGTGTCCTATTCTATTATTGGGAAGGTCATTTAGATCGAAGCATTTGTGCCTAGTAAACGTTGAGGTATTAGTTGAAGACAAAAACTACAAACATGTGTCCATTTCTTTCCCTGATGATTTATGATATATTAGATGAGCATAAAGGAGACTAATGGATTTCCCTCAGAGTTAGTAGTCTTAGAATGATGGGCTTGACATCCTAATCTCATTGTGTCTGCACTGATTATATTGTCAGCCTCTACTTCTGCATGATAATAGTTATCATGGTGGATGGCTCATTACTACTCACAATACAATTACACACATGCAGATAGCTTACATATGTTACTAATGCTACATATATTACATATTCCACAACGTCGACTCTTGAATCTTTTAACAAAAAGTTAAAAATCTTTATAAAAATGGCCTGTTTAGTAAGATACATGTAGGCAAGGTCATCACTACTGGATAATCATTAGATGATCATCACCAGACAGTGATGAATGTATCATCTTAAGTTAGTGGCATTTATATGAATGAAAATAAATCATAGAAATGCCTCCTAATTTCTTTACCTGAAGTTTGGAATCATAAGATATCTTATTTGCAGTATTCGCCTAGATATTGCCGTAGAATCATACTGTGCTAAATATATAAAGGAAAAATGTTGCATTGGAACAACTTGTTACCTTGATATCCAGTTGATGTAATGATGAAAAAAAAATATTCAATTTATGATAAAAGTGTGATTTCAAGAAATGCGATATGGGATCTTCACCTAGAGATTGAGATTCTAAAGAGGGAGAATTAAAGTTTGGCGCTGGAAGGGACTTAATATGAATATTGTAACCCGGTATGAAATATCAAGGCTAAAAGGAATTTAAAGATTTAGTAAACGATATGAGAATGAGCAGATAAAGGGGATTGTCCAAACACTAGAGGTTGACAAAATTACTTTCTGGAAAATTCTTAGGAAGTGGAAGTCTGGTCATAAAGCTGCTTTTCATAACATGATTGGTGCTGTTATATACACTTTGGGCAAATCGTTAAAATCATCTTAAGCAAATGGTATTGATTCATTTCTTTTCAACTATTAGATTCACAAAGGGTTGATATTTGTAATTCCTTTCAACACCACACATGTAAATATGATACAGATAGTGATGATTAACGTTGATAAGTAGGAAACAAGAAGTAATAAAATAAGTGCCTCCCAATGGTTCAACTGTTTGGAAAGGCTTGTACAAATATCTGTTTCTGCTCTTTGCAGTTGATTATATTAATCAGAAATATCTTTATCTTTTCCGAACCATTTATTTCCTGTATAAATGTAGCTGACATGCTGGCAGTATACGGAGAAAAGACATTGACACTTCCACAAAAATAGCAGAGAGAATTCCATTGCACATACGGAATTTAGCTGAAGATATCAATTTCAATTCAACGTGCAATCAATTTAAGCAAAGAAACACTTAACCTTTGAGTGTTCAGGAAATCTATTTGATAAGCCTCAATAACTTCTAACACATCAACTGGCACCCTCATTTATGGACAGAACTGGATAAAAACAATAAACCTTTTGCAAGCATCTACTAGTGGTGATTAGTTTTAACTGGGTGTTTTAGTGCATGACATAGTGTGTCATGGATATGAGAAATGTCCAGGCCTTTGGGAATAAGAAACGGCATGTGGTCGTAGAACCATTAGTCATACTTGCCATACTCTTTGTAAATACTTGCTATATATAGAAGATCTATGAAAATGCACAGCATGCATGCCTGGGGTGGCTCTTAACCATTTCATGATCAGGTTTCAGGAATTGCGTTAAGGTCACCACTCAAGGCAATGGAAAAAATCTTATCATATACAATGAAATGTGAGAACGGGAAAATTGTCTGTTGATCAAGACGACACAGACAGTAGAACCCTTCATGAGCTGGTGTAAGGACCAGACACGGTCAAAATCATGGTATTAGTGGCATTCTCAAAAAGGTCTAGAAACTAGCATGTTTACAATTAGTTGAAGATACATGGGCAATCAGAAAATATGAGAAATAAAAACAATCACTTCGATGTTCATGAAGTGAATTGTACTTTTAATTTTCTGTTAAGACACTTATCAAATCCGTGAGGAATGTAACAAGGTTATGTTACTAGAATAGGGTTAGAGGTAGAAAGGGTTAATGCATGGGACAAGATATTGTCTGACAATTATTGATGCTGTGCTAGTATTAGGTAACTTGTCAGTGAACGTCTCCGGCTGCAGGGCCAGTAGTCGAACTAGCATATATGGCGGAACAGAGATACCGAATTAGCATATATGGCCGAACAAGGCTGACCAAGAGTTAGATAAGGTAGAAGTTAGAATTCAATTATCGTGCACGCCTAGTTATCATATATTGATTGTAGACAAGACTTTGTCTGTATATTGATTGTAGACAAGATGTTGTCTGTTGAGGTGCCTATAAGCAAGCCTGGGCCAGAGTAAGGGAGACAGGAGGAAGACGGGAAGAGAGAGATGTAAGAACACGGGAGCAGCCCGGGAAGCCGGGGGGAACTTGGATGGAGACGAGAGACGAGAAGTGACCAGGCAGTCAGGAGAGCAACATAGGCACCACACAGCTCTGTAAACGTTTTATTAATAAAAGTATTTGAAAATCACTCAACTATCAAGACTTCCAGTTATTGGTACTCAACTACCCCAGAAGCTAGAACAATAGAGCTTCATTTCAGGAATGAAATGCAATCATAACCATATACCACATTGGAAGTAAGCAACACCAACACTTAGATATCCCTTGCTACACGTAATGCATTGATAGGATATTGACACAAACGCAAACCCAAACCCACCCACACTTGTATGTATTTACATTTACATGTATTATACCACATTGATATCGAAGTACTAGTATTAGTCCAATTAGCATGCACAATTTACAAATTTACAGATTAAGACATCTTTAGATCGATTTACCTTCATCGGACCATTCCATTCAATGTACCTGGAAACTAACAGCCTTTGATTATATAAATTTCGTTTATACTTATTCTTATGACAAAGACATCATGTATTGAGTTCATTTATTCATATGATATAGTGAACTGTGCAAAGGTATATGACAATATGGAAGCGAGGTTTAATGAAAGGGCAAGAAGGTTTAGTGATCGCAAGGTGAAACCAACATATGTAATTATATGATTGATAAAGGAAAGTTATCAGCTGTACAACTATCCAGTTTGTGCTAGGCTATGTAAGCTTAAAACTTTTCTGAGATATCTCATTCAATGAAGCCAAGTCTGAGATAACGACATCACATAATAATCAACCTGCATGAAAAATAACGTTGACATTTGGCCTACTTTAACTACTGCGAAAATTACTTCATTGCTTCAATTGCTATGACATTTGGCATATGTTCGATTACATGAAACGATTGGAGGGGGCTGATGCATATAGTGCATTAGGAAATACATGAAGGGTCCATTAACTGCCTCATTTGATAGAAAGATGTTTGGTTTTCTTTGCACACGGCTTGCACAAGAAACGAACACACACAACCACACACACACACACACACACACACACACACACATATATATATATATATATATATATATATATATATATATATATATATATATGTATATATATATGTGTGTGTATATATATATATATATATATATATATATATATATATATATGTATATATATATATACATATATATATATATATATATATATATATATATATATATATATATATATATATATATATATATATCAAAGTGAGGTTTGACATTCTTAAAGAAAGGATACACTTAATTGAAGTACAGTGCCTAATTGAAAATAACTTCATGCTATAAGAAACAATTATACAATTGCAAATGCACTGTATTCAAATTAATAGTTTGTGATTTAGTACAGAAATCGTGTGTCAAGTGTACTTCATTTGCTTGCGCAGCCATTGACCTCTTTGAGGGCACACGCATCAAAAACTCTTCTTTTTCCAGTTTTATGATTCGCTCATCACTGAATCAATACAGATACATACACTTTGCCAACCTTTTCATTTTTGCATGCTTCAAGAATGATTCGAACCCTGTACCTTCTGCAGTGGTGGGTCACAGTGCTAGCATGAGTACACTTAATGAGGGAATAGGAATCATGGATATGGCGGGTATTGATTAAAAGTGCATTTGCCTGAGAGGCGCGTGGGTAAATAGATGGAATAGGCCTGTCACGACATATAGCCAGGGTCAAGTGCAAGACAGATGATCCATTTCCCCATGCTGGGAGGTGACATAACACAAGTGCCCACACGTGAGGCAGAAAAGATGGCATGCAAACAACACGCCACCCATCTATGCAATGAATACAACTACATGGAAACCTAATGAAACTACATGGTGCATAGCATCGATTGAAGATGCCTCTACTATAAAGTGTATATAAAATGTGAATGGGGACTATAAAGGTCCATTTGGGAGGCAGCTGGGAGATGTCTTTAACCCTTCCAATGCTAAGGAGGCTACTTTCATCCAAAGCACAAGCACCCAAAGATTTTTGAAAACCATCTAAACTCTGCCCTGTTGGTATTCATTGGATTGTTCTTGCTGAGTACTCTCATATCTCAGTACCCATGTTCCAGGGGTTCAGTCACTTTTTCTTTTTAGGTCTTTTGCATGATTTTATGTTGGCCAGATAGGTCACCAGCAGCATAAGGGTTAGTATAAACACATGCAGGGGAGCAATAAACAGGACGAACCTTAAAGGGACCTTTAGTGTAACGCATGTCATGGGTCACTTTAAACACAGCTTGATCGGCGAGATCTATAGGATGACAAATGCAATGAGACATTGTTAAAACACACCCTTAAAGCAACCTTTTATAACCAATTTGGTGGACCTAAAGAGAGATAACCTTAAATGATCAGAAAGTATTCATCATATAACATCCCACAGTGGTCTTTAGAATTACCCGTCTGGTGGACCAGTGAGGGAATAGCTCATATGATGAACCAATATAGGCTTTTGATAGAACCACCTGAAAGATATGTGTAGTCCTAAGAAGCCTAACCAATGCAACAAGACAATTTATGCAACAAGACAACTAATACCTACAATATGACAACTGTAGTTGGATGATGAAGAGGAAATCCCCAAACACGCCATTAGCGAAAAAACGTGATGAAACAGTATATATGTATATATATACACACACACACACATATATATATATATATATATATATATATATATATATATATATATATATATATATATATATATATATATATATATATATATATTGTATATATATATATATATATATATATATATATATATATATATATAATATATATATATATATATATATATATTATATATATATATATATATATATATATATATATATATATATATATGTGTGTGTGTGTGTGTGTGTAGTTGATTGATGCTTTAACTCGGTATGAGCTCTCGTTAGCTAGGCAATTAGCTATTTAGAGTGAACCACATATGCGATCAGCAGGCTCCAAGTAGTCGCTAGCAAAGGCATTTCGAAACAATGCACGCCACCAATAATTAACACTTAGAGATTCATTGTATGTATGCTCATAAGGGTAGTGATGGTAAAACCACAACTCACACTAATTAAAAGGCTGCATTTTCCGCACTTCGTGATTACTCATGTAATATGAGAGACATAGAAAGGGCATTCATCACACTTATCCTGAGTGGGCCATGCTTTTCTATTAACCAGACATTTAAGGTCGGTTCCTCTTGAAAGGGCCAGACAGAAATTAGAAACGCTTTATAACGGCCATACTATTGCAATTGATACATTTTTAGCTTCAGAGTTATGAGGATACAGACTGGAAAACGTTGCCTAAAACAGAATAAATCTCAGTTAGTTATGTTTTTCATTGTCGCTTTCAACACCAAGTAGATAATCCAGTAGACAACTATATTCCGCTTACATGATCGCGCCAGGCGTATGAATGTTATTGTTCTAGAATTTGTATCCCTAATATAACTGTAAGCATGTGCGTAAGTTAAAGTTTCGTACTAAAAGGTCTTAAAGGTTTTGTAATAATTGAAATTGTATACAGCACTAGCACGATAAACCTTTGAAACAAGTCCCAACCGTATTTACCGATTAACAACAGGTCACTGACTCTACATTGGACTGAACTAATTGTATGTGGAAATATCTTAATGAAAATCAAGTATGTTATGCTTGAGTTGTCAGGACATAGATGGAGGCACACTCATGTGGAAAGGGGGTATAATATTCCGCCTGTACAAATCATGGTCTGCGAAGAGTTGATGGAGAAGTGATCAGATTGAGGGAATACCCATCATGACACGTGTCTTCAATTCACCTTCTATTGTCTCAGTACACCTACAGTAGTTTGAATGAATACCTTGTAATTGGTTAACCCAAGAGGGGTTGAACCACCCACACGTTAAAACAGTCTCGCTCTGGCTGCGCCTCAAATATACATCAAATATACATTCCACACCCTAAAAGAGTAATTAGATCCCAATGTCTCAGTGGAAATATTTCTGGCGACCATTTCATCTTGATAGAAATGATATACACACAATGAACACACGATCAATTAAGCAAATTTACAACAGAAATACAAGACTAAACAGAACTAAGTAGAAAAATCCAGCTGTGACAAGCGACTACCATCGAGGAGGTTAGAATGATAATGAATTGGTAAAGCCTAAGTATATTGATATTTCGAAGAGTACATTTTACATGTTTTTGATTTTGTACCGTTTAAACATGTATCATTAACATGTCATTCAAACAAAAAAGCAGCCCTACGTGTGTGACAAATATCCATGATTCAGATACGCTACATTTTATTTGCATACGTATTGGTGGTCAAATTTCTTTATATTATCTACATATATATTGGTGGTCAAATTCGTTCCGATAAAGACATGAATGACCATCACAGTTAAATAGCCATCAGCTCAGGGTCAAAGAGGCGTGGATCAATAACAGCAGATCATATTCACTCCGCTCGATGATTAGCACGCATGTAACTCACACTTCTCGACCCTCAACGTGAACGCGAAGACGGGTCACTGAAGACGCCTACTCTTTGAAATTGAACCTAGTCAGGTCGATAACAGGAAAGCACTTAATGACCGGGAAGATGAAGGCCACTTCCCTGCGTAATGTTCCGTGGGCTGGTGGTCAATGACAGATGGTCAAAGTAATTGGTTGAAGTGAATCCTTCATTACTGGTGATAGTGATGCTTATTGAATCATTGGTGTAATCGTGTTAGTTTACACGAGGACAGGCCAGGGGTGGGTCACAAGGCATTGCGCAGCAAATACACTGGAACGCCAAGGCTTACACATGTATTTGATATTACAGATTTCGTATGCATATACATAAAAATATGTGTATGTATATACATACGCATATATGAGTAGATGTGTGTTGGAGAGAGAGAGAGAGAGAGAGAGAGAGAGAGAGAGAGAGGAGAGAGAGAGAGAGAGAGAGAGAGAGAATATGTTTATGTCCTTCGAACTGAATACTATTTACTTGATAAACGTATAGATGTGTGCAATTGTTTATTTCTGATGAAAATTGCAAAGCTGTTACTGCGCCCGGGGGATCAAATGCCATACTATTGCACTGTGGAGTTTATTCATCCAATGCAAATCCGCCTCAAACAGAAGTGGCTATGCATAGCCACCATGTAGCTGTTTCTCAGAATTGCTTTGATCATTGTCATGAATGCCT
>OZ012687.1:50903692-50906192 GCA_963942565.1 Maea johnstoni | reverse complement strand
GTGGAGGCCTAAAGAATTCGGCTGCTCATTCAGCAATAGTGCTCTGACCCAGACCTCTGGAAGTTCAACCTGACATAAGTGGGGTCAACGATAAGCACAAACATAAATAAACAGCGACAACAGTTGAATAATAGGTACTTTTCAAAATTAACCGAAAGCGTATCTGTAAGAAGTCCAATTACGGCGAGAGCTGTAGTCAAAAAAGGCATATACATACAATTATAGACTGAGTAAACACAACCATGCAATGGGATACTCTAAATCATTATTCATTAAAATTTTCTTAGATTGTTTCTTATTGTTTTACTGTAAATATTCAAAACAGCATGTTTGCAAATTGGAAAAAGTGAGAATAACTATATGGAGATATTTCAATTATTTCTGCAAAGTATCAGCGCAACTCTGTGTGGACACACACCCAAACGACCATGGTCATCGGGGCTTAGATAATGTTAGCATTTTTGGAAAATTAGAAAAAAATCCAACTTGCCACGGTCATGTATTATTAATTTAACTATCAAGTTATTGTCGATACATAGACCACCCCACCCTTGAGACTCAATGTGTACAATTAAGAAAGTGTTGAGGCTATTCTCCCGCTACTGGGGCACTGGTACCATGAACCGCCGTCCTCCTGCCATTCAGTAGTGACTCGCCAGTTGCTATTGCTGGGAGAAGCTCGAGTACCCGAAATGTCACTTTGTTCTGCCATATATAGGCTAAATCGTGATTGGTGGAGCATACCGGAGTATCCGGCAAAACCACCGGCTAACCATATCTATATTGGCAACCTTCTCCCTTTCTCACAGGATTCGAACCTGGGTCGCAATGAAAGACTGCGCAGAGGCAGTGTTAATGTCTTAGACCACCCGACTAACAGGGGACCATCAAGTTTAATGCTTTCTTTAACCATTCCATCAAAAATTTAATGGGTTGCAAAATGTTGACGATCCTAAAACCAAACCAATGAGCAATAAAAAAGAGGGTCGTCAACCCTAAGTTCCCTATCATTTTAAACTCGCCTTCTGGGAAGTATTAATACATTACAATTATGTTGGCCATCACACTATGTAAAATGGTGCTATGAACGTGTTTCATTAATATCATAGTTCTCGTGGGAGGTCTGATGAGAATTTACGTATCAAAATGAATGGCTTTTTTAATGGATCTATGGCCTTATTTGATTGTTCACTGCTGTTTTATGATACAGCTAAGTAGCCAACGGTAAAACTTCGTATCTTGATAAAAAATCCATTTTGCTTATGGAAATTCAATCAATCAAACTAAAACACTTTGTTCTCGTTATTAATGACAACGTGCTGTGTGGTCTGCCTCGATGGTGGAGTGGCCAAGGGCGTTGCCACTGACCGCTTGCTGTCTCGCTATTTGAATCCTGCTTGAGTATGTTTGAAAGTTGCCTATGACGTGTGTTTAGGAGGTGCCTCTCCCAGAGCTACGATTAGGCATAATTTAACGTCTATTTGGCAGAAAAAGTAACAATTGACACAAGTTCAAATCGAAAGTCCTGCGTTCCGTCTCTCGAGGCGTGTTCGACTTTTCCTTTCCTTTTGCTCAACCACCAAATTTTCCCGACATGCCGTATGTTAATAATATGTCTACTTGGTGATGCTAGTGTTTTTCGATATCAGCCTCTTTCAATACGATTATCACATTAGAATTATCGTTGGGGGCGTATTGTATTGTCTATTAACCGTGCTTGAAAGCGCGAAATTGCAAATATTTACAACAAAAAATATAACATAACAAAACTACATGGAACAGGACAAGAACACAAAAGAGCTAAGACACGAACAAACTTATATATCTTACACTAAATAGTGACTAAGTAGATACTTTGCCAATCGTTATCAACTGCTGATGGTACATGCATACACTATTCATCGCCTTTCCCGCTCATCGCCACCTGCTAATACGTTTGATTAATGTAGTTGCCTGTCACTATCCAGAAGACTGGGCACCTCATTACCATATGATTGCCATCCTCGATTGCGTACAAATTTCACATGCTACATACCCTGTGACTATGTGTTAAACCGTTTAGTCTGCAGTCATCAGACTTAAAGGCGGGAGCCTTTGAAATGAATCAGGCCAAATTTTCGACCATCTTGATTAGTTCAGGGAATTTATCACCAATCATCCACCAGGTCATGTAGCGTGTCTGACACATTGTCTTAAACAATATGTCATTGTCTCTATGTATTAGTCTTAATGAGTTCCAGAAAGCCTCATTGTGAAGGTGGCGATGGCACCCCTAGAAAGCTGACATATAATCACTTTTTGCCCTGCCCCCAGACTAAGGATGAGTCTCGACTGGCTACTTGTTACGATGGAAGCAACCTGGAAAACCTATGTGAAAGCATGGAATTTTTTGTTTCGTCAATTAGAGACAATGCTACAGTGCCGACATTGAATTCCTGCACTAAATGACTGGGTATAATGCAAGACCGCACGCCTGATTGCAACCCAGCTTCCAGTGCAT
>OZ012687.1:50878692-50898692 GCA_963942565.1 Maea johnstoni | reverse complement strand
CCTTTTGGTGAGAAAGTTTCCTGCAGACCAGGCCAGCATTGAATGCAGCACACCTATGCACACTCCAGTCACTGGCACTTCGGAGTAATTGGTTGTTATTGCTCCCTTGGTACTATACAGAGACACATAAAGCGCTCTACTTCGCTATTCACATGCTGAATTGTTATGGAGAGCGCACCAATAACATTTCACAAAAGGGCAGTATATTCATATTCGTCTGATTGCTTCAAAAGACGTCCTGCTTTGTTATGATAGTCGTAGGAAGACTTGTCTGTCTATGTGACACTTGTCCAATTGCCTGACCGCAGCGGTCTTTATGCTCTACCTAAATCACTTAGACCACATCAGCTGTCTGTGGATTACCATACACAAACTAGTAGTAGTAGTAGTAGTAGTAGTAGTAGTAGTAGTAGTAGTAGTAGTAGTAGTAGGAGTAGTAGTAGAAGAAGAAGAAGAAGTAGTAGTAGTAGTAGTAGTAGTAGTAGTAGTAGTAGTAGTAGTTGAAGAAATATATTTTAAAATCAGAAAAACGAGTGGTTTTGAGAGCTAATTTATGTTTATTTCTTGATATAAAACATTCTGCAATTGTACCGTCTTTTTGCCATTACCGTTTCCTTCATAAAGGCTGACATCCGTCGCCACTGTAACAACCACATCTCTTTTCTACGAAAGGTATCAGACCAGGACGTTTTATCATAAAATCATAATCATCATCATCTTCATCATCATTAACATCATCATCATAATCATCATTATCATATTCATCATCATTTCTAAAGACTCTATCCCATTGGTTCACTGTAACCATCGTATGTATGTACATGCATGATACTGGTTTCCAATAGTCCATGGTGAGAATAGCTGACCTGTTCAATAGAAGACTATGTATTGCCTATGTAATAACCGTAATGCCTGTATCATAACTATATATTACCCTCTGGTAGACCTCGACCAATCAGCTACGGGCTAGCAATCTGTTCCCAAAATTAACCCACGAGGAGTGTTTTCAAGTAAACATAGGCCAGGTAGGACTCCTTGACGACAGCCAATAAGATCTATGAAATGCAATAAGAAAATAGCACTACTAACCGAAGGAGCACTTAAGGGAAACCTGTAGACCTAGAAGGTGTTTTATATTGCATTTACCTTGATATGGTGAGAAGAATGGAGACGACGCCATAACTGATCAGAAGGAATGAAACCCTATTGTAGTCTCAGTCCTATGCTGCTTAATGAACTCTCGGGTTCTGCCGCTGGTTGCCGTTGGTAACGCTGGAATACGCCCGAGGCCTTGGCCTTTTGGCCACATTAAGTGTTCCTCGAAAACACCTGAATATCTATGAATATCTCCTATTTGTGATGTTTGCACTTTACCGGATGTTGTGTACTTTATTGGCATTTTTGTTTGTCCCTGTGCTCCGCCCACACATTTTTCTTTTCGTTGAGATCATCAGTATTACTATCATAGTCACCGATGTCATCATCAACAGATCTCTTCATCATGATCAGAGCTATTATCATCATCACCATCCTCATCTTCATCATCATCATCATCATCATCAACAAACAAATGTAGCTATAATAATCATAGCCATAGTATCATCATCGTCACAACTATCGTCATCATCATTATCGTCATAGCTACCACCATCATCATCACCTGGCTCTCATCATCATCATCATCATCATCATCATCATCATCACCACCACCACCTTCACCACCACCACCATCATCATCATCATCATCATCATCACCACCACCACCACCACCACCACCTTCACCACCACCACCAACATCATCATCATCATCATCACCATCATCATCATCACCACCACCACCACCACCACCACTGTAAAGGACAAAACGACGAAGACTGTAATGCCAATCACGAACGCGTTTAATGACGACAACTTGCTACAATGTGTATACGGTAAACGGAGATAAACTGTAAACGGTTCAATCTACAATACAAAAGAGACAAGACAAATTTACTAACAGAAACTAGTACACCACATTACACATAGTCTATACACATATCTCAATTAGCAGTCATAAACTACTATACTATACTATAATCACACATAAAACACTATTACAAACTACACTTGTCACATTTATAACACTCAAATACTATATAACATAAGTGATGATTTATACAGAAATGACCAATTGACTATTACAACAGTACAATGATACTTGAAAATATAGTGAAGTTGCTTAAGGCAACAAAGTCAAAAATATACAATAATATGAGCCATCCATCACTTAAATCTTGTTTGACATAATGATTATACCTTTAACTAACATGTAAGTCTAATATTACAATGAATTATACTATACTTACGATTTTAGGCACACATAAACTTTTGTCTACTGAAATTGTGTGTTGACATAAGTCACCATGTTGATTTAACTGTCAAGAAACACTGCTGCCACCTATTGGCCAAAATATACAACATATACTGTGCTGCCCTCTAAATTGAAACATCCACACTAAAATATCACCAAGTCAATGCATGAGACAAAATACCATAAATACTCACAAAATACAACCCCCAAAATACTGAAAACATTGAAATACATCAAAAAGTCCAAATCAACAAAAAGACCAAATCACACTCAAATTCTGTCCGTTACAACCACCACCACCTTCACCACCACCACCAACATCATCATCATCATCACCATCATCATCATCACCACCACCACCACCACCACCACCACCACCTTCACCACCGTCACCAACATCATCATCATCAACATCACCACAATCATCATAAACATTATCACCATCATTTTCGTCATCATCATCATCATCATCATCATCAGCAGCAGCAGCATCTATCATATTCATAGCTATCATCATCATCATCATCATCGCCCTAGATATCTTAATCATTATCCTCGTACTCTTCATCATCATCATCATCATCATCATCATCATCATCATTCTCCTCAATATGTCACTTTAAAAAAAAGCGAAATCGAAATGCCAAAGGGTTTGTGGCCAGCAGTGTGTCAGACTGCCCGGTACTGGTCAAAGTTACGACTCCAGGGCATGCCATAAAAACCCACTGATCGCTATGACAATAGCACAGGAAACACACAGGGTCTGCTAGGTCTTCCGTCGCCATGGCAACAACCGGAAGACATACGTTGTTAGAGCGTCACTGAGATGGACATCAATAAATGGTTTCCAAACATTGCCATTTGTCAGCCCAAACAGACACCGTCAATCAATCAATCAAAGGAAAGCATCATGACGTGTGGATTTGACAGTTTTTCGGCCATTCTTACAAATTCTACGCATAAATGCACATTCACTGACACTGGGTTGATACAGATGCAAACATATTGCAAAGAAGGCGAGGCATTTTGATTTGATTTCGCCGTCCACTACAGGGCAGATTAAAGTTCATTTGGCTTAATCAGTCTTGTTCCAACTTAACAATATTCGCAATAGTCCCCAACGTCAATTCACTAGCCAGCCTGTTCATTCATGGAAACATTTCCAGATCTCTGCCGAGCATAACGCATTGACGGCCATTCCTGTGACATTAGATTAGAGCCATTACGTGACCCAAGTCCGCATGGAAGACGTATGGCAGCCCGGGTTACTGGGGCAGTAGAAGGTAAACTGCCAAGATATTTGCTTAATGAACTTGAGAATATATAAGTCTGTATAATTTTTTCTCTGGTTACCAAATCATAATGTTGACGAATGTTTGCATAAAATGTATTCTCTTTCCCGAGTTGGGGAAGATTGTGACAAGATCATTGACACCAACTACATGTATGTATTGTTTTGGGTTATATTTCAATTAAGTATTCTTCTTAACAAGCTTCAAATGTATGTAACAACATGTACGTGATGCAAAGTAAGATTACTTTATAAACTACGGTATAGTAATAAAGGAAAACATGTCAATGTGACGTCCATCGACATAAATGTACCTTGCGAAATGTGCTATATACATGAAAAGCAAACATATTCTAGACAATAAACAACCATTTTGATAAATTCAAAAAAAAAAAAACAGCAAATAAAATGATGCGTATTATTTTCATAATAATATTTCATAACGTTGATACTACTTTGAATATCATCTGATTTAGATTGGTCAAACGGATGCGGTTTGTTTGTATAGTGTTTCAATATACGTTTTGCAAAATTATAGCCGGGAGCGATTGATGAGAAAAATAATCTTTTTTTCCAGGTGGGTGCAATTTAGGATACCCCGATACCCCCGGCGGGCTGTCCAAATCACATACCCGATGATTGAAATTCTTCAAAGGTAACTCTTTGATGTTGTTCGTAAACCCAAAATCCTATCAAGTCGCCATCTTGGTTCCAGCCAACCTGTTTTGACGCTGATACTTTTATCAGATCATATTTCTGATTGGATTACGCCCTGCTCGTCTATTTCCAACCCGTTTCCACTGAAACTGAGTAGTTCACCTATCCGTATGCTCTGTAACTTTTGTAGATAAGACAGGAAAGGGGAGGGTCCCCGCCACACGTCAGTGACTAGCCAAATGTCACCGAAATTCTCGTGGGTGGTATCACATTTTCCCAAACAATAGTCATATCAGTAATTATGAATAGGTGTTCCAAAGATTACCGAATACAATTGCACGCTTAATCATTGAGGTGAAACAAATTGCATACATCAATGTCAGACATTTGATCAAGTTCCAGCACAAGTCTTTGAAATGAAAAAAATCATGGACGAAACTGACAAGATATAAACTATGCGTACTTATTGACTCGTACATGTAAGGCTACCCCCGTGGTCGAGCTGTTATAATATTCGTGCACGATGTGCAATTCTCTCTCTCTCTCTCTCTCTCTCTCTCTCTCTCTCTCTCTCTCTCTCTCTCTCTCTCTATATATATATATATATATATATGTATATATATATGTATCGTTGTCTTTTGGAAATTCACTTGTGCCGGTTTAAATCACCAAGGTATTCGATACGAGAGGATAAGGAAAGTGTTAAGCTCTGTCACTTCATCAGCTTTTAAGTAGTTGTTCTGAGGAAGGGCCTAAGTTGTCAATATCCACAATAGCGCCTTTCCATAACAGCAACCACTTTATTCGTTTATGGTGACCATGCCGAGAGTTGTTTTATTACTTCCCTAAGTGCATAGGGATTGCAACTCAATATCACATCCCAGAAGGAATTGCTTTTCATGATGTTGACAAGAAGTGGAGTGAGCGAAATTGAGATTTTTTAAAGCTGCACATTTGATAGACCATTTCGTTGACTTCCCGTACTACTTACCAAGAGCAATGAAATTCTGTTTTACTTACGGCGTATTGATAAGTATTCTGCATTCTCACCAGTATAGTATAGTACAGTCTAGTTTATTTGCCATTTGAATCCGTAATGAAAGTATACAATACACGAATAATATATATATATATATATATATATATATATATATATATATATATATATATATATATATATATATATATATATATATATATAATCAAAGTTAAATACAAACAAATATAAACATAAACACAAAAGCATTTATAAAGGGGCTTGGGTAGTCCAAGTAGTATAGCATAAGTATTTATCAAATCAAAATACAAGCAGATAAATGAACAGAAGCTTCCATAGGAACAAACATGGATAAGAAACATAACTTTAAGAATGGTTAAATGGTTAAAACTGTTATGATCCTGTTATGAGACGTGATGCCGAGCCTTTTATAGTGGGATTAAAAGCAGATGGTTTCCATCATTGATCTTTCCTATAATAGAGTATTGGTTTTTGCCATGAATAAGAGTTTAAAGGCACATCGACACACAATGCCGTTTCGTTCTGCAAGAGTGTTACTAATATGTTGTCCTGCGATGATGCATCACATACTTAGTTATCATCTCATCTTCGGGCATTCCATCAACAGGATGTCCACCATAAAAAACCTTATCACAATGGGCCTCAAAGATATCTTTTACAATCGTATAGTATATATCTGTGAGTTCATTGCAGTCCGCACTGCTTTTGAAGCTGGGCACTGCATTGTAAGATGTCTTATATCCTGCACCATATACACATCACAACGAGTGTCCATATTTGTTCACTTATATACCTGCCATTAAGTGGGCTGCTATGACAGACTATTTTGGCCCTATCTTCACATATTCTGATATTCTTGGGTTTTCTTATCTGCAATTTTCCACCACGTTAAATACATGATTTGCCCAAATATTCCAGAAAGGATGCCCTTACTCTTTTCAGTGCTGTTTAGGGGATACTAGTATTGATCCTTTAGGGATAAGATCTTGCCCCATGTTAAGTATGACCATCTCATGTAAATCAAAGGTAGGCGCTGTGTAACACGTTTAACCTTACATCCTTCTCGTTTTCAGGTTTTAAAATCTTGTCTAAAATGGTTTCTTGCTTTAAGGGAAAATGCACCATCAGGATGATTTAGGTTCAAAATGAGCGTATACACGTCACCACCTTTCAAATAAAACCACCCACAAGTCTGTCCTCCTCTGCACTCCTCAGTTATGGCTTATGCAAGTGGGTAAAAACCATGCCTGTGGCTGGCCATGGAGGCTTCCATTATCAGGACAGGGCCACACATTTTAAGCACCAACCTCTGATCGGTCAAGAGATAGCACTGGTAGGAAGTCACTACAGGGGTCATTATCTCAGAGTAGAAGTGAGGTATATTGAAGACTTCTAAATGTTTCCATCGAATGTTGGACAGATCTCTAAGACTCTAATTTACTATAAGGAAATATTTCACTTACTGCTTCCAAGGGCTTGTTACATGAAGTGGAATAAATGGCAGTAGGGTAACTATATGCGATGCTTCAGTAAATAAATTGAACAGCAAAATGTAATAGTTCCAATTAGTTGTACTTTGAAGGTTACTAAAATCACAATGTCATATGCAATGTCTAGTTCTCTAGTCATCATACAATTGTATATACTAAAGAAGCACCAGTTCTGTCCTAACTCATATCATAGAATAGTTAAACTAGAAAATAGAAAACAATACTAAAGAAGCACCAGTTTTGTCAGAACTCATATTATAGAATAGTTAAACTAGAAAATAGAAAACAATACACAAAGTTTTCCCCGCGTGAGAGTAATATGAAGACTAGTAAGGAAACACGTGTTTTCAAGTTTCAAGAAGTCGAGTCTCTTATCCTGCCCTTGTTTGTGTCCCCAAGGGCGCCAGCGGCTAATGGCTGTCCTGAGGAAACAAGGCCAGGGCTGCAGACTGCAATCTCCCGCCCTAATCCTGTTAGACAAGTACATCTATAACTGATGGTAAGCTTCGCTGTACAAACAACATAATTAGATAATAGTAATTGGTAATTCCCATCCACCATTTCCCTGAGGGTCATTAACCTAAGAGATAGCAGGAGTCCAGATGTGCGACTAACCGATGGTTCATTCGGGCAAATCTTTTTACAGTGCTATTTGTTATTTACGGAAAAGTAGAGGTTTTCTATTGCTCGGCGAAATCGTTATTACTAGATGTGTCTGGTGTAGGAAACTGGACTACCCTGGAAGCACCTAAGTCACTGGAAAAAGTGAGAGAGAACTTGATGAAAAATATTGATATATTAGAAAGTGAATATTTTTTGTGCCTACCAAATCATGTTTTTTGGCCCAAATTGAGGAAAAGAAAGTCGAGTTGCAGGCAATAAGGGAAAATAGTTTAATAGGTTCACTCATCCGATCCCGAACCCAATCTTTTAAGTTGAATGAGAAACCATCAACATCTTTTTTGAATCTGGAAAATTGTAAGTTTGTCTCAAGGAATAGTAGGCAATTAAAGTTAAATGATGGCTAAATTATTCAGGAACCAGATAAAATCTTAAAAGAAATGTTTTGAAATACGTTATACTCCAAAAGAGATGTTATTGATATTCAGGAATAAAACTTCAATAATCTTGTTGAAAAAATGCCTAAACTTTAGAAACAGAGAAGTAGAAATTAGAGGAAACAATTACTCTGGATGTGCTTAGATTTGTGGTAACATATTCCAAAGACAATAAAAGCCCTTGACCGGATGGGTTTACTAATGAATTCTATAAAACAGGGGTAATAAATTGTATTCCTAAGGCGGACACAATTCGTAATTATTTAAATATTGGCCGCCAATAACCCTCCTTTATTCTATAAATACATTCGTTTCAACCATTCTAACAAATAATTTGAACAAAAGAATTTGACAAAATTATTCATTATGAGCCACAGTCAATAAATATACATATACATACATTGTAGAAATCTTAGTTAGTTACACAAGTGAAAATATATCCTTTTACTTAGATTTAGAATTATCTCGGTCATTAACTTATGTCCGGGTTCAATCCACATTTAAACCAAGTATACACATAAGGCGGAGCACATGACAGGGACGGTTAAATTTCAAGTAAATAGCTTGGACTAGAATGACAGATCTTTCCTAAATGAACCTAAACCGTTCACATGTTACGATGTTGTGGTATACTACCTACTGTGAACACCCTTAAGCAACATTACAACTACAACATCTACCTACATTATGGTAGGAAAACCCACGTACATATATCAGAGGATAAATTGGAAATTTCCTATCAGATGAGAGAAACTCTTTGCAAATATTAAAAATAAAATGAAAAACAAATAGATACGATGGGATGAGATACATTGCATTTCATAATTTTCATTGTAGAATACAATACTGAACACAAGTGCAATGTCACCACTAACCAATAAACAGCGTTGGATATTCAAAATATTTATAGTGTATCTCGTCCTACTTGCCTTTTTCTCCTGTAAACAAATAGTTCACCTATTCATTTGCATATAGCAACGCCGTAGTCTCAAACTATATATATATATATATATATATATATATATATATATATATATATATATATATATATATATATATATATATATATATATATATATATATGTATATATATATATATATATATATATATATATGGATATGTATAATATGAGTCAGATACCAACTTTGCTTAGGAAGCGCACTCATATCCATTTGTTATGAGGAGAGATATGAATAAATTAAGACTACATGGAAGTGGTAGTTGAGTAGAGTTGAACTCTGGAACAGTTCACACATGTATGTCAACTGTTTCCTGATGCAAATAATCCTTGTAAATGCCATGTTCTGCCTAATATGTGCAGCTGCCCTCTCTATTCCACGTATTTAAGGTAACACAACATAGACCTATAATAGATGTTCATTTTCTCAAATGCATTCAAGAGAGCTTTTAAGTCTTCCGAAGAAAACTATATAAACCAGTTGCTACCAAACGATATTTCGTTGTGGCATGATCTAACATGTTTTAGAGATTATTTATCAATGACAAAACTTTTTTCTTTTACAGTGTAGGACATTTTGAACTATCGGTGATGAGGAAAGATAATCTCAATATAAAGTATTGGGTATGTTAGCACAAGAATAAAAATAGCGTTTTACATCGCAATATTACATGCATGAAGTTGATGCCTGTGTTAATGCTTTATATCCATCCTTTACGTAAGTGCCTTTGTCCACACAATGAAAATTTACTAGCACACGAATTAACGTTATGGTCAAGTTATGTCTTATGCACCGTGTATATTGAATAGGGTGTCTTGCCATGGTACATGAAGACGATATATTGGGAGGATAAAGTCTCCTACCTCATTGGTATTTGATCGGATTTTGATAGGAAAGTCCATTAATAAATGATATACCAAACGATACATTACATTTCCATAAAGCTAATATGCCATGAAAGAAAAGTAACAGCTTACATGTCCTACGTGATGAAAAAACGTGCTGAGATGTTTGCTGCAAGGTCAATCACATTTATGTGACACCCTACGTAACCGTATTTATATATATATATATATATATATATATATATATATATATATATATATATATATATATATATATATATATATATATATATATATATATATATATATTCATATATATATATATATATATATATATATATATATATATATATATATATATATATATATATATATATATATATATACAAATATACATATATATATATATATATATATATATATATATATATATATATATATATATATATATATATATATATATATATATATATATATATATATATATATTATATATATATATATATATATATGTGTGTATGTACATATGAACAGTATATACACTGTTGCCTAAACGGGTAAATAATACCTTATCGATATTTTTTTTAAAGTACATCAAAAGAAAAAATATGACCCAGGAATAGAAAATAAGAAAGAACTATTCAGAATAGATGTAATGACGTGTATGAAGAATTGTATAACATCTCTAACAGTCAAGAATTTTTTCAAATGTGATGAACACAAAATGGAATACATGTTTATATTATGATAATATAGATTGATATATGTCTTTCCCGCGCATTATAAAACTTCTGACGTAGGTTTATATTGTGAGGAAGGATCGATCTTGTGGGCAGGCAGAGAAAGACAGGATAATGTGTGTGTGGTTTTAAACGAGCTACACGCATTTATCAAAAGTAATGGATAGTGTTTGTTGCTAGAGATTAAGCGTGTATTGATCTGAAGTGCATTCATCCTGCTCATTCATAAAAGTTATTTCCCAACCACCCACGAGTGATATGTACAAATGTATATGTCTTTATTGAGGGAAGATTGTTAGTATCGCTAAGGATGAACTGCCATTAGTAAAACTACACTTTGTGCATTTTCCGATGGGTGACATTTGATGCTTTATATCTAGGTGACGCTTTGCCTTCTATTTATAACCCAGCATAACTACCTTTCTATAATTATCAGCGATCCTGTTTGCCCTTTTCTCAAATTTCCCTAGTGAATTTTACTCTAGCTACGACAAAAGCTGCCATTTGAAGTAGTCTTCATCCATAACCTCATTCAGAAGATGGACTAGGAATGAAGAATTTCAACCTAACTTTCATTAGACCAATTGAGTTCGTTACTTTTGCGTTCGTTTCTGCGTTCATGAGTTGTGCGCATTTTGACTTGACTGACTTAACTATGGTACTAGTATATGTAGAGAGACATCAACTGTATGAAGCAGATTCATACTTTTTAGTGTACGTGAGAAATATGTGGGAGGGGTCAGGTGGAGTGGGGTTTCGCGTTGGTTTCATTGGGGGATATTAAGCTGGTGTTCTCATTATGCCTTGGTATATATATATATATATATATATATATATATATATATATATATATATATATATATATATATATATATATATATATATTGGTGTGTGTGTGTGTGTGTGTGTGTGTGTGTGTGTGTGTGTGTGTGTGTCAAGTAGGGCATGGGTGGGCAGTATGTTCGAGGGGTGGGTTGATTGGGGAGGGTGTTGAGGTTTACCATTTAGTGTACGATGGTGTATGCAGATATGTTCTCAACATAAAGCGGATAAATATCTAAATCCTACGATATCTGGAAGCTGTGAGTTTAGGGGGGGGGGGGGGGGGGGTTGAGATTTCCCGTTCATATTTACCACCTATGATACCAGACAGGATGAGTTAGAGGGATGGCATTTATCATTTATTGCACAAAAAGCAGATTCCTACCCCAGTGTTGGTATATATACACTATGCGGGGGCGGGGGGATGAGTTAAAAGGCTGGTCTTTCGTTTTCACCCCTAACGTTGTATGCAGAAACACAATCTCAGTTGGTGGCAGACACGAATAATTACCCCTTACAGTTGGAAGGATAAAGCTATTGGGGGGGGGGGGGGGTATCACGTTTCCGTACAATGTCGGAGACAGAAACATGATTCAATTTCAATTGAGATAGGTGGGGCGGGGTTTCGCGTTGAAAGCATGATGGTGCATGTAGGCGCATTGTCACAGAGTCTAGCAGATTCCTATTTGCCCCTTATGAAAAATGCATGATAACTTATTATAAGTGGCATACGGTTCCATAACTATTGTTCTGTGTGGCGACGAGCGATGTTGCCGGGTAAAAAAGGGGTAATTGGTTTCATAGTCATGAGTTTCTAGCTTGGCGAGTGTGAACACACTGATATCCCACTTATCTATACTGTATATCTGGTATTTTTACAGGCATTTCATTTTCGCTAGTTTTGCGCTCCCCCACGATAGCGTCAAAATAACATCATTCAAATAAAGATCTATATAGTAATGAATATATAGCGCTTCAAAGTTAAGCCGTATACCGAAAACCCTAGCCAACAGAAATGGAGTTTTGGTTCTCATGACTTTTTCTGCCATTTATTGTTTAATAGCGATGAGTAAGCCATTGATGATGGAGTGAAAAGTACAGTGGATAACCACCGCTTAACCCCAAATCTCTTCCTACGTGATCAAATGCCTTTCAACAGTGGATCCTAATGAAGCAAATAAATTTCGAAGGTAAGTTATTAATTGTAACGCATGTGTTAAGAGAGACATATTTGAAATTCATCATCTACGACCTCTTGATATTGAGTTGTGGATTCAAGTTTTTGATTGACAACAACTGGATTATAGATTGTATTAGTCACTTTATAAAAAGGAACTGTGTGTTTTACATGTGCATGCATACTTCATAAAGGGGCGTCCTTTATGCTTTGCGCCTGCCCTGATTGTCGTGTAGTCTATGGCGTAGCCAATGACTGCTCGCTGTCTCTCACCACTGCCTGGTTTGGGAACCCGTCCGGGTCATGTGAGAGAGTTGCCAGTGACTTAAGGTCAGGCGGTGGTGTTCGTCGCTGCTACTCAGGTTTCTTCCACTATAATTACAACTGCCTGATCACGGCTCATACGCAATATGACAGAAACAATTGGCGAAACATCTGAATTCCAAAATTCCCCTCTGCTTTGTCTGATCAAGACCTAAGTGTGCACTACCTTTTGAGGAACGTAAAAAACTGGCCTGCGGTGACTTGGGGTGGTTTTTGGTACTCCATCGGGGTCAATACTGTGATACTACTCTGTCGGCCAAATACAAAAATGTGACTTTTCATGGCAAAATGTGTTACAAAATGAATGCATTTTGTAAGTTACATGCTTGTCACTAATTTCTACTGGATTGCAGCTATCGAGCGTACGTGTATAGGTGCGTCAGAGTTATCCTTGTCTCTGTAGGGGGTCGGCCGCGATAGCCGGGCTATCGAGCGTACGTGTATAGGTGCGTTAGAGTTATCATTGTCTCTGTAGGGGGTCGGCCGGGATTGCAGCTATCGAGCGTACGTGTATAGGTGCGTTAGAGTTATCATTGTCTCTGTAGGGGGTCGGCCTGAATGGCAGCTATCGAGCGTACGTGTATAGGTGCGTCAGAGTTATCCTTGTCTCTGTAGGGGGTCGGCCGGGATTGCAGCTATCGAGCGTACGTGTATAGGTGCGTCAGAGTTATCCTTGTCTCTGTAGGGGGTCGGCCGGGATTGCAGCTATCGAGCGTACGTGTATAGGTGCGTCAGAGTTATCCTTGTCTCTGTAGGGGGTCGGCCTGAATGGCAGCTATCGAGCGTACGTGTATAGGTGCGTCAGAGTTATCCTTGTCTCTGTAGGGGGTCGGCCGGGATTGCAGCTATCGAGCGTACGTGTATAGGTGCGTCAGAGTTATCCTTGTCTCTGTAGGGGGTCGGCCGGAATTGCAGCTATCGAGCGTACGTGTATAGGTGCGTTAGAGTTACCTTGTCTCTGTAGGGGGTCGGCCGCGATAGCCGAGCCATATAAGGTGATGAGCCTGACGCTCAGTGTCTCATACCACTCTCTTAGTTCCAATCCTACTTAAGGCATGTGAGGAAGTTACCGGTGACTTATTGTTAGGTGGTAGTTTTTTCCTAAAGTGTTCTATACTTTTTACCACTTTCTATGATCTGTTAGAATAAAGTGACTTCTACGAAATTATTTTAGATCTAATATGATTCATGATTCTAAGGAAGAAAGTAATGAAGCGTTGACCAAACCTTTCTAAGAGTGTTTGATTCTTACAATTAACGCGCATATAGAGTAAAAAGCAAAAGCTATTTATAACTATGCATTTCTATTGATCATCAAACAATTAACAAATAAAAAGATTCGAAATAGGGTCTTTAACTTCTCAGATCCTTCATTAGAGCAAGATGATTATTACACAACTGCATTCGATCGACTTAGGGCTAATACAGATGGATTTTCCGTTTTGGTTAAAAAAAAAATACATCGTGAACATTTACTGAATACAAACCTTCATATGTGCTGCATGTGGTCGATGTCAAATTGATTTTTAAATGGGTGCAACAAACAATAATGACATTTCATGTTGAAAGAAGCAATCTTCTGAAGGAAATGGAAATTGCTGATGCTGATGAAAATTCAATTTCAAATCTAGCCCTCAGGCAGTAGTTTGTAATACAAAACAAATTGCGGATATTGCCTGAGCCGTACAATCATGCCGCAACTATATATCACAGGGCTAAACGGTAACGGGTTAATCTGCATAAGCAGCATTCATCATGGAGATAATGAAATGGTTTCAATTGTACTCAATTACATGAAAAAAATGAATGAAAACTTCCCCCTAACAAAAATCCCACGCTTATCCTAATGACGTTTATCCATTTTCTGTATTTTTTTCTCTAGCGCAACTTGTGTAATAATGGACCGTACTGTTAAGTGTTGGGTTATTTTTATAAAAAAAACTTACCTGTTTCTGCCTAAAGTGTTGTGCTATAAATTGGGACATTCCAACTTACCCTAAGGTAAGCAATTAAAGCATTGTCATAACCATAGTTTTCTGTGAATGTAATCATATTATTACTATCATTATTATTATTACTATTCTTTTACTTTTTCTTCTTCTTCTTATTATTATTATTATTAGTATTAGCATCAACAGTATTACTATCATAAACATCATTACATTCATTTTTGAAAATCATGTTTAATGAAAATTATGTTATGATATCGACAATACCGATTCTATATTTTGGTTCTCAACAATATATCATATCACTTGCAAGAATTCCAATTAGTCTTTTAATAAATAAAAATGCAATATATTGTCATGACGTACGTTTGAGGGTTCACATACTTAATCTCACGGAAAATCGTATTACTCGGGTAATTATGAAACTTTCTTGAAGGAAAGAACTCTGAGTGGACGAACTTTTCAAGTAAACTTGCTATTGCATGGGTTCAACTTTGACAATTTGTTTTACCTTTTTTGTATAACTCATAATATTTATTGATCAAATGAATTATGAACTTCTGTGACATCTTGGTATATGTAGAGACAAAACCAGCATATGTGGGATGTTTCTTATATAAGGGAAATTTGGCGTGTTATGGTATTTCATAGAACAAGTTATCAGATCCTAGCTCATGGTAAACAGCATCCAATACAGAGACACCAACTTGGGGAAAATCTTTCTAAGCGCACTGGTGTATTTCAAAAGGTATTGTTTTACCACTCTAGGTATGCATTAAGACAAGTTGGTATAGCTTAGAGTATGTATATTTCAATATTCATTATATAAGATCTGCAACAATGTGCATTTCACCTAGCATGTATATGTATCGCATTGTACGTGCAACAATATTGGAATAGGTGTAGATGCATACAATATATATATGTACTTATATTAGGGACGAAAAAGAACACAACGAATCTGTGTATTTTAAAGCATTCTTGCGTAGATTTCACTTAAGATAAACAATGAATCTATTACAAGTGCGACAATAATTAGGGCATACGGTTTAATCTATGAAGGTAAGCCTTCGGCAAAAAGGAGATGTACTTATGGTCTGACGGAGGAAGGAAGGCACTGTTTTACGTCACTTTCAACAGCTTCGGTTATATCGCGAGAAGACAGAGACCCAGAATAAATTCTCTTCTCTATACAAATACCTCCAAGGTAGTTGCTGAAGGACCATAGACAGCCTTCCACAACGCCGCACATTTATATACAGCAACCAGGCCAATCTGCTAATGGGGATCCAGCGGACACTTGAACCTCTGACCTCACGCTTGGTAGCCAGGCATCGTAACCACTAGGCGACGGCGAATCCATTTAGATTGACGAAGTCATCAAATATCCCAAGTTGCTGTATCAGGTACATGTAGCTATCACAACCCATTTCAAATATCGTAAATATTCCACTATTTATTGATTTATTGATTCATTTTCGGCCCTGTCTACACCTCGTCTGTGGATTTGTTAAAGTAAATTGGAACCCACCTTCCTTTCTAAGAGACTCAGCCCACCTGAAAGTAGAAACTAGCCCGGCTCCTCTATCCCTACCTCTGTGGACTGAGCATGTTGTCTAACTCGCAAGCATAGCCTCCAGGAGAGATTCCGCCAATCCATATCATAATCATATATAACGTACCCATGATACTCTACTTAGAAAGAGGGGGGGGGAGGCAGCTTTTAGCATAGCAAATGAATATCCACCTTAAATCATGTATGTAGTCTGCTATCAGAACGATTACATCTATCCAAGCTCCTGGATTACGACTTCGACCAAATGCTTGTATCCAAAAGTTTTTGTAAGTAAGTTCAGGGACGCCAGTGACTTGCATTTACAACTGTTAGTGAAGTTCACAATTTGGTTTCTAGCTTATTGGACGCCATGGGGTGTTTGGCAATGGCCATGAGAAAACAGTGCAGTTTGCATACTAATGTGATACGGAGCTTATATAATTGTCAACAATCTAATATGTATTGCTATTTGCTAGATTTTTCGTAAGTTTATAAAGCACCAATGCAATCGATGGCTTGTTCCAGATAGCCGAGTGGTCAGATGCGTCGGCACTGACTGGTCGCTTTCTCTTGCTACGTTCTTGATTCGAATCCGGCTCGAGGCATGTAAAGAAGTTGAAGTGACTTGCGGTTAGGTGATGCTATTCCCCAGGGGCCAGTTTCTCGTATCGTAAATTACGATTTTCATTGTTGAAAATCGTAATTTACAATTTTTCTGTTTCTCGAAGCTGAGCCGTTCGTAAATATTTACGAAAATCGCGTAAAATTTACGAGGACCTCAAAGGTCATCGTAAATTTACGAATGACGTTTTTGGACCCTTGTTGCATGGCAACGTGGGGTAATCTCACGCACCTACACGGGCACTTTACCACACGACCATCAGGGCAGGCCCGTGATTTGTAAATATTTACATATAAGTTATCAATATTTATAAACAACCTGTGTATGTTAATATATGTTTAATTAACATATACACGTGCATAAATATTAATCATTTATTTATGGATAATTGTTTAAATATAATAAAATAAATGGTTTCTGAATATTTATTAGATCTCATAATTATTTACGAATCAATAAAAAAATACAATCATTCATAAATAATGTATAGATACTTTTGATTTTGAAATGTCTATAAGTTATATCTATATATCGTTTATTAATATCAAAACATGCGACAAGTACGATGCATCATCAAGTGTGAATGAGCAAATAAAAACTTATATTTTAACGACGGGGGGGGGGAAGAAAATACAAAAACTACTTATATTCACGACCATTTGGGGAGAGAAAATACAAAAACTTTATTTTCACGATAATTTTTTTCTTGGGGGGGGGGGGGGAAGAAAAAGGGGAGAAATAAAGTTCTAACTTTTCTCCTCAAAAAAACGGCCGTGAAAATGACTGTTTGCTTGACTCGTTTTCGTAGTAAAGGTAGCCTAATAATTTGCGAAATTCGCAATATAGACCACGTACGTGTATATCATGGAATATCATTTATACAAAGTAAAACGACCATATCAATAATGGAAACATGTATTTATTCGTATGTATATCTATCAATATCTAACATCTATCTATCTGTCTATCTGTATGTATGTATGCATGTATGTATGCATATATATATGGATGTATGTATGTATGTATCTATCTATCTGTCTGTCTGTCTGTACACGTATATATATATCTATCGTTTTATTTTCTCTCCCCCCAAAAATAAACGTCAATATAAAAAGTATTTTTAAAATTTCCTCTCCACCCCAAAAGTCGTGAAAAAATTTTTTCTTTATTTTCTCGCCCAAAAAAAGGTAGTGAAAATAAAAAAATCTTTATTTTCTCTCCCAAAACAACAGTCGTGAATATATATATATATTTTTTATTTTCCCTCCCCTTAAAACGGTCGTGAAAATAGAAGTGTTTTATTTAATTTCTCTCTCCCCCCCCCCCCCCCCCCAAAAAAAAAAGTTATGAAACTAAATGCTCTTTCACACTTGGTCCATCGCAGACAAGCCAAAAAGCACTATCTAACCCGGGAATTTCTCGCAAACACATGACCAATGTGCGCTTTTATATATTTCACTTGAACTTTTCTTGATACAAATTGTATTTAAAGCCCTAGTAAACTTCATTTAGAAAAAAAAAATGTCTATTGATTTGTCATGGTCTTAACTATTGCTCTAAGGGCTAATATAGTAGTGCAACCATGATACAATATTGATACATACATGCACATATTGACTGTGCTCCGCCACTAAGATATTCAGACACCCCTAATTCTGCTTAGGCTATTCCAGAAAGAGGAACAAATGGGGTGGGGGGGTTAATGTTAGATTTGAGTTTATTGTTGAATAATGCTTGTCTAATACAGCCCCTCTCAGAAAAAGTAATAATTATACTTCCTCGGTTTTCCCCGATAATTAAAAAATGTTAACCATTTAAGCAGTTAATTTGAACGACGAACAATACTGCATAAAAACGCAATTTATCTATCCTTTTCACGCACACATATGGTAGTATGTCCATGTTTTATTATGGAATATTTTGTTGCCTTTGTACGCAGGGCGGAAAGGTAATCGCTGTATCCTTCAATAGTACGCTACGGCGGGATAAATGCCCCATCCATCCCTGTCGTTCATGTCACTGATGCCACTCCCATAGTGAGTGGCATACGCAACAATATTACTATGTACGCAACAATAGGACTATATGCGCAACAAAAGGACGTCACAACAATATTTTATCGTAAATGACGTCATCAATTACGAAATATCGAATTCATGTACGAAGAGCTTCGAGAAACGCAAAAACTGATCTTCGTAAAAACGTTCCTAAATTTACGAATCGTAAATTACGAACGATTCGTACTTTACGATACGAGAAACAGGCCCCTGGTACTCTGGTATCCTCGAGAACTAGCAACTCACTTAATAAGACAGTGGTATTGGTACACATCAATGCATCAAATGATATTAGCAGGCCTAAAGCTAGGGTCTCACATGAATTCGCACGAATTCGACTTTATGTAAATGATATGGTAATGAGGAAAACCCCCAAATTTTGAGTCGAATGCAAGTTTTCGGAAAAGCACGCATTTGATGTTTGTCCGGAGTTCGGCAATTCGAAAACGAGGTTCTTTTTGGCGGCAAATTTAAAGTCGAAATTCAATAAGTGAACTTGTCGAATGCGTCAGAAAAAAAGCTAGATCATTTCACGGAGTCCTCGCATCGCTACGTGGTCGAATGCGATCGGGTTTGCAGTTTGTCATTAACATAATGACTTGCCTCATTTGCATAATATCGCATTCGACAGAACTACGTCGAATGATATGTCGAATGCGAGTTTAAAATATCGCATTTGACTTTTCAAATGTCGAATGCGACATTACATTTAGCATTCGACATCTTAAAAGTCGAATGCGACTTTAGAATTGTACATGCTAATTTTGATAAGTCGAATGCGACAACACGATTATGCAGACTTCTTTTTTTTCAATAATCGCATTCGAATTAATTTTTGTCGAATGAGATTTTTTAAACTTCGAATGCGATTTTTCAAGTGGAATGCGAACTTTTGACAGTCGCATTCGACACAACCTGTCAATCAAACTTGTCATTTGCATAAAGTCGTATGCGCAAAGAGTTTTCAACATAGTTAGACCTTTTGACTTTTGGCTGTCGACTGCGACTTAAAGCGATCTCACATCGCATTCGACATGAAAAAATTACCATCTTTTTTGCCTAACCCAGCGACTTTTTGCCAGGTC
>OZ012687.1:50871192-50876192 GCA_963942565.1 Maea johnstoni | reverse complement strand
GGAAGGGTTAAATAATCACAAAAGTTCATCTTAGCCTGTAGTGACCACTACTGCTAAACATAAAACCACCATTTTTATCAATCACTGTAATTATATTGGACATACACAGGCTTATAAGTGTACTTAACATGCCCTATATGCCCTTTAAAACAATCCAGTGAGTTCCTGCTCCCTCAGCAATCTAGCATCAGCCTTTAAGCTGTATTCTGAAGAACAGCAATAGCTCTCAACTCCAAGATCTACATGTATATGTGTTTAATATATGAAAACACTTGTAGTTCAAAATCCTCGTACAATTCGATTGAATAAGCTTAAACATGATGCATGCATAGTTTCTGAAACCTGCTAAAGTTAAGATAACAGAATCAGAGTTACTGTCAGGAAATAACTTTGTTTTGTCAGTTGGTTTGTATTGATTGGGTGTATGCAAAATTTATCTTTTATCTCAAATGTATAACCAACATATGTCATTGATATACCTACATATTTATGCATATTTCTGTTCAGAACCATCCAGGCATAATCAAACCGGATTACGATATTTTATTTTTAAATCTAAAAGGACGCTCCTCTTTATTTAGTATGAGACATTGACTCTGAAATTCAACATGGCCACCAACTAACTGAACTAGACTGCACTCCATTTTTGTCATGCTTTCCAATGCTTTGAAACCAATAAATGTAACTATAGTTATCACCTTGGTGATGAATTTGATGGAATTTCCATTGCATTTGCTCTCAACAAAGTATTTACATTTGACTTTGCGTATCTATTTAGAAATGTGCGAAATGTTGGCCAAGTAAACTGAGACTCTAGAAAATCCTAACTGTACACTTTGTAAGCAAAATTACAGTATATAATACTGTAGGCCAAATGTATTTAAACATAGTGTCCAGGAGCATCTAACATGTACTCATTGTATGTGCACAATGTAGACATTCTCTGAAGAACGTAGTGAATATGAGTTTGTTACCTACCTCTATTAGTGTAGACATTCAGGGGAGAGGGGAACACATATTGATTCATCGTCACTTTTTCGTTCTTATTCGTTCTTAGTATCTTGAACAGCGACGAAACACATCGAGCTGTCAATGCAGAATACATTAGACTACTCGGCCAAAGAGGCGGTACGCTGTAGAGAGGCTGGGCATCAAAAGTCTGACCAGCCTTATCGATTGACTTAGTTTATAATCTAGAGATAGGGTTAACCTATTCATTACACGTTTTGCCCTTGAAAAGTATCGTCATATGTTGTTTGGTAAGTTTGAAATGAATTAATAATATGATAAAGCATGCTTTTATAACTCCTTAAAATAAAATTGTCAGTCGGTACGCCCCACATTCCTCCTTGAACATATTCTAGATTGTGTTCTTAGATGAGGATTCCTAGAATGGTCTCTGTATCTGGGTTTTATTGGTTTAAGATAGCACTAGATCCCCGGATATCGAGCTTATGTTTAAAGGTCTGATAAGATCACAACTGGTAAAGTTATGGAACGTAGCTATCCTTCAGATGTGGAAGCTCGATACCGTATTGCCACGCTTTCAATCCGTACTTCTAATGGCGCTGTACATAGTGCTACTTATGCTGAAACTTATCCCTATATCCCTATACCATTATCATTACCATTAATATATAAAAGAATAACAGTAAGAAGGAGAAGGAGGAGTACTCATGACTCATGATAATGGTGATGATAATGATGATAAGAAGACGAAGACAAACAAATGGTGATGTTGATGATGATGATAATCATAACAACACGAGGAGAAATAAGAAAAACTTCCACTGCTTCTCCTGTTAATAATGATGATACTACTACTACTACTACTACTACTACTACTACTACTACTACTACTACTACTACTACTACTACTAATGATATAGAATTTAATCACCCCTGATTCCCAGAGCCCCTGAGAGTAGTTATACCGAACCAAAAAGACAACAGGCATAATCAAACTGAATCTCCCACATGAAAAGGAGGCTGCTGATTTCCTACTTGAAGAGTGCGAGTTACACGTAATTATTTCATGCCCCATAGGTACTGGATAAATGGCATTTTAAATGACTTCAGTTTGACAGGTGTCAGCACCTAATTAATTAGACTTAGAAAGGGGAACTAAGTAGAGGTATTATTGCATGTATGCACACAGATTAAGCCGGATGGATTGTTTAGGCAGTGACCATTAGTTGAAAACGTGAGTGCGCTGGTGCAATTTGATGCTTTCAAATATTCGTATTTAAAACAAATATATCATTTTGAATACATGTGCCTGACTCATTGAACACTTCATTGACTGTTTATTTGTTATTAACTGGGATAAATGATACTTCAGGATGATTTCCCAAGCGCACTTTGAGCTCTTGACTCGTCCATACACGTATAGGTCATAGATCTGACAATTTTGAAAGTGAGAAAAATATTTGGCCAGTGCACTTTCTGGAAAACCTTTGAAAAAGAATAAATATTGATCACAACCCAGACAAGTGTGTGTGTGTGTGCGTGCGTGTATGTGTGTGTGTGTGTGTGTGTGTGTGGGTGTATGTATGTATATATGTACGTGCGTACGTATATATATGTATATATATATATATATATATATATATATATATACATGTATAAATATTTATATATATATATATATATATATATATATATATATATATATATATATATATATATATATATATATATATATATATGTATATGTATACATATATATATACATATATGTATATATATATATAAATATATATATATATATATATATATATATATATATATATATATATATATATATATATATATACATATATATATATATATATATATATATGTATATATATATATATATGTATATATATATATATATATATATATATATATATATATATATATATGTACATGTATACACATATATATATATATATATATATATATATATATATATATATATATATATATATATATATATATATATATATATATATATATATATATTTATATATATATATATATATATATATATATATATATATATATATATATATATATATATGTGTGTGTGTGTATATATATATATATATATATATATATATATATATATATATATATATATATATATATATATATATATATATATATATATGTGTGTACATATATATATATATATATATATATATATATATATATACATACTGTACTTATACTTGTACATATATTGTACTGATAAACAAAATCGTTCTGTTCCCATAGTTGATGAAACTTGTACCTTCACTTAGTTACCGTTATACCATTCATTTACTTCGTTGCGAGAACTTTCAGATGAATCAAAATGCTATAGTGTTGGTAGAAATTCCTTTAGTAATTAATGCTGCCTAGATATTGACACTGCTTGGATTGTCTTTACTTAGTACTCTTTACTTACTACATACACTCCTACGCTAACATATTGTAAGCATTAGGACTTAACGAAACTTGGAATGTTGGCCAACCTCTTAAAGGTATGTGTGGAATAGCATAGTCATTCTCACATCATCTGTAGTGATGTAATCATGCTTATTATACACGGTTTAGATAGGAAGTCTGGTAACTGTATTTCCCAAGTAATCAAAAGCCAAAGCTTATAACGAATATGAATAACTGTGTGACCCTAATTTGTATCTCTCATTATTTTTAAGTTCAAAATATTCGTGATACCTGTCATGGATCCGCGTGGTGCTCAGTGCATGCGTAGGTTAAAGGGCATCACGTGGTTTGAATGTACTCTTGTACTCATTTACACACAGGTTATAACAATTTTGAAAGTAACTCGATAACTCGGAAAATAGTATTTTTAGAGAGGTTATATGACACCCAGCATGAACGATGTTGTCAAATGTTTCTCAAAATATTTGTATGTTATCTTGATATTTCCTGTAAGTAGGTCAAAGAAAAAGGAACTTCATTGAAATGATTTGTGAACATATTACGTAGTCGTGTACACCTTCAACTACTCAGAGAATTATTTGAATACAAAGTCAAGGGAAATCGATCAAATGGTTGTAAAGTAGATACTATAATTTTCCTTTTCTGAAAATTGGCATGTATACGTACTACGTTGAAGTACAGAATTGACGGCCAAAAACGCAGATGTAAATATGATGGTTAAAGATGTAACCCTGAAAAACACTTATCAAGGTATCATAGACTGCTTAAACGCATTTTCTAAGATCTGCCAATTTTGAACATAGTCCATCAAATATTTGAGTGTTCGAAAAGTTTTAAACTATTTTTAGAAATGACAGCTCACGCAAGATTGTACTTAAGATCAAACAGTGTCTTTTAATAGCGATTAGATTCCCTATAAAAACGTATTCAAACTTTCAGTTACTGTTAAGATATTCATATATCATCAATATAACATTCTTGAACCTTGATAGTTGTTTCTTTTTAACAAAAAGGCCTGTAAAAGGCATTTAAAGGAAATATTTTACTGAGAATCCCATCAAAATGGATAACCCATGCAGAGAAATGTCACGTGAGTTGTTTTTCGTAAAATCGGTTTGGTGAAAGGATGACTTTCTAGAATAAACATATGGAAGATTAAATTTGAAGCAATATATAGTCGTGTGAACATTAATGCAATGGAACAAAACTAGAAACCTAACATTTATTCTATCTTTTTATCTTTATTTAAGCAATACTATATTACGACGAAATGTTATGGAATCATTTTGTTATAAAAACAAAATAAATGCTTGTTTGCTTAGCGCTTAAAATGAAATGCAATAGAAACAACCTTAGGAACGGAAGAAAACCTTTGTCAACGCTTCTACCATGTTAAGACTAAAACGTAAGTGGCCAGTTTTCAATGGAAGAAGAGACTGGATTACCTTGGGAAAACAACCTACTTATCCTAAAATATAAGAGAGCAATAGTCATTCGTGTGTATTCTTCCATTAAATAGTTGATAGTATTGGGGCCTGCCGTGGCTTGCTTACAGTATGGAGCTC
>OZ012687.1:50833661-50868492 GCA_963942565.1 Maea johnstoni | reverse complement strand
CTCGATATAAACTAATTCTGATCTGAAAGCGGTTAAATGTTGCGATGAGAATAAATAAACTACATGCTTAATTTTATGAGCATTGCAGAAAATGTGAAATTGAGAAAATTTGAAATTTTTATGCTGATCTGTGTAAACACTTTGAGGATATCTTTTTACTCAATTTTAGTTTCACCCACGATTGGCACAGATGCCTTTCTTGCACAGCTCCACCTGGCGGAGCTGAGCGGAGTTGCGTTGAGTCGACAGGGAAGCTGCAGCCATTCTACCTATACCCTGAGATGGACTGGCAGTGGAGGTTATAAGGATACTATCAAGGTAGGAAAAAACAATTGAAATTTCGCAATCATAGCGTTTATTGTTGCTTTTCTGCCATATCAAGTATGTATTAAACGAGAAATTAGGCAATTGCTATTTTGTTGGGGAAACCACATTGGCTTACATTGTGTCAGGTGGGACAGAACGCATTCAATGTGCAATACCATAGACTACTTGCTATGGAGGCAGCCAAATTGAATTATGACAGCCGAGGCCTAACTAATAAGTCCCTGCTGTTGTCATATATATATATATATATATATATATATATATATATATATAATATATATATATATATAATATAATATATATATATATATATATATATATATATATATATATATATATATATATATATATATATATATATATATATATATATTATATATATATATATATATATATATATATATATATATATATATATATATATATATATATATATTATATATATATATATATATATATATATTATATATATATATATACATATATATATATATATATATATATATATATATATATATATATATTATATATATATATATATATATATATATATATATATATATATATATATATATATATATATATATGTATATATATATTTATATATATATATATATATATATATATATATATATATATATATATATATATATATATATATATTTATATATATATATATATATATATATATATATATATATATATATATATATATATATATATATATATATATATATATATATATTTTTATATATATATATAAAAGAATGTGCCTACACTAGGTATGATGAGATATAAACTATTCGTATTTTAGGTAAATGGGAGTAAGCTGATAGGCAACAGTCCGTCTATTCAAGTGGACAAGCTTCAAAATGGCGCCATGTTATTGCGCCCCCTGCCGTCGGATATGTTGCGACATGATAGTGACAAAGCACAGGTATGTTAAACGTGTAGAGTAGAGTGTCGACATCTGTTCACTTTGAATCTCCTGGTTGCTGGTATATATCCAATTGGCTTGACTGTATTTATTTATTGGTTCCTTTTGTAATAGAGAATCATTTAAGTCGAGTTTAATTTTTGGATATTCTAGTTACCTTATTTTCGAGAAGGGGAGATTTTAGATTAATCATTAAGGTTAATTCTCTGCCCTCTGCTAACATTGTAAGGATTATCTTTCAATAACTTATAATAATATATATACTAATAACGAATAATGATAATAACGAATAGATTGCGTTTTGATAGTATATTTTGTGGCGCTAAGATAACATTGTAATGTTTTTTTCTGTATTCATTTATGTTTTTGTCTTCGTGAAAGTAAGCCATTATCTTTATGAAGATGGTCTGAAATTGTTTCTTTTCTAGGTGACAGTTACTATTAACCAGGTACCCTCGAGTTGTTGGGGCCATACGTGTGGGTTTGAACATATGGAGAGCAGTACTCCTACTGTCATATCAGTCAACCCTAATACTGGTTCATACAGGGATAACACCATCATCGTCATCGAGGGAACAGGATTTGACCCAATTCCGAAACATAACGAGGTCCTGATTGGTGGAGCGTCATGTGATGTCACCAGCGCTACGTCATCAGAACTACGGTGTGCTATTGGTCCATCTGATGCGGGGTCACACAAGGTCATCGTGACAGTGGGGAGCAGAGGGCTAGCGTTACACACCGCAGGGAATGTGTCCTTCACTGTGGCACTTGGTATTGGGGACATGTCTTTCCACTCTGGAAGCAAAGCAGGTAGTGCACTTGAAATTAGTGATTTAAGGATGAATACAAATCAGTCACCATATGCATTTATAGTCAAGATGGCTATATATTGAATACAGAGATTGACATTTTCAAATATAGGCATGATGGAAGTAACATGAGGCTTATAAAAATTCTCAGATTAATGTATAAAGAAACGAAAGCTCTAGAATATGATTGTGAAGTGAATGAAAAATAGAAGAAATAATGAAATATGGAATAAATGTGGAGAATGATAACGTATAACATTTGCCTAAAGAACCACAACTTTGCGTATATTGTAGAAAGGAAACTTCCCCCCTTAATTACTTTGACTGAAAAAAGGTGATAACTTCACCCAGTTTATTTGTTTATGTTGATTGTTCTACATGTTTAGTTGTTTTGGTACATACTATTATTTGTTTTGATGTTGATTTTTCCATATTTGCATGTTCATTCTCAATATGTGTATATATGATATGATATGTATAGATATTACTACCCTTATGCTGTCGATGGCTAATTTCACGAATACAAAATAATGCTAAAAACCCCAATGAATACCAACATGATAGGGTTAACATGGCTTTCAGAAAGCTTTGCGTCCTTGTCTTTTTGACGAAAGTAGCCTCAACATTGAAAGGTTTACTATACTATATTTTCTTTTTATCTTTTCTAGGTGGTCAAATGGTCACTCTTTCTGGCTATGGATTTCACCATTTGCCCGAGAAGAACTCAGTTATGTTTGGAACTGAACGATCAACCGTTATATCTAGCAGCAATGGTACCATTGTGTGTCTGACTCCATCAAAGGTTCGTTTTACGTGAACCACTTTTATTTGAGTTTAATACCAAAAATTAAGTATCAAAAATGACTATATCATTGATTTACACAGCATTTTATATTTTCTGATTAGTGCACATACTTAACTCTACTAGCTGTATTTTCTAAAATACTGTACGTTGTGATTGAATGAAAACAGCTTCGGTAGGAAATTAGTGGTGAGATACAAGCCCCCTATAACGTGAAGATATAACAATGGTCACACATTATCATAAATATGTATATAATTTCTCATGAATTATTTCAAGTTTCCAGGTATTTTGTCAGTTTTACAATTTACAATGTAAGTGGAAATAATATTCCTGGCCTTCTGACAAATGTTTTGATTTATTCAAACGAGTTAACATTAAGTCGGTGTGTAATTCTTAAGTAACATTGGAAGCTAATGACAAGTAGTTTATATTATGGCAATTATCTTTTGACTTTATGAAGTATTATTTTATTCTCATTTCGGAAATAGACTGGAGGTGATCTAGTTGATGTAGCAGTCAACGTGAATGGAATCACAGAGACCAAGAGAGATGCTTTTGATTATCAAGATGAAAAAACAGCAACGATCACTGATGTTAACAGGAATAAAGTCGGAATTCGAGGTACGTAAACTTTGATACACTCGTTAAACCGACCGTATTTGCCGATATAGTACGCATGATATCATTTTCCAAGAAAAACGTATAAATTCCATTGTGTCACTCATGTGTGTGTCGTAAATGAATACTGCGCAAACAAAGTGTATGAGAAAAGGTCCAAAGCTGCTTATTTCTCGAAAATATAAGCATATTCCACATTTTTGCAACGTCAGGCAATTGATGAAATACAGTATAATACTAGATGCTGAGATGTAACACAGACGGAGTAGATTAACGGTTGAAAACATACAACACATGCATACTGTAGATAAAATGCACATGCATTCACGTTTACACGTACATTCAGACGTGTGTAACAACACCAAATGTAATAACTTACACCAAATGTAATACCAACCGTAAATGTAATAAAAGATTACACCAAATGTAATACCAACAACAAATGTAATAACAAATTTACACCAAATGTAATATCAACTGTAAATGTAATAGATTTTTTTCACACCAAATGTAATATCAACCACAAATGTAATAAAAAAAAAATTACACCAAATGTAATAACTGACCAAACGAACAGTCAACCACAAATGTAATTAAAAATTTACAACAAATGTAATATCAACCACAAATGTAATAAAAAATTTACACCAAATGTAATAAACTTAAATATATCTATATGTCCATGCAGCAATATATCTTAACAGATATAGCTAGATTTACATATTTGAAAAGTTAGGTACAAGTGTGTTGTTGCTGGCGGTGACATAACTAAGTGCCTGCATATATATATATATATATATATATATATATATATATATATATATATATATATATATATATATATATATATATATAGGGGGTGCCAGCCTCCTTTCAGAAAGCTCAGAATATTCTCTAAAAATCCCTTTTTATTCCAGTAATTAGAGTACCAAGTAAATTATTAAATATTCAAACCATTCTACCAATGCAAACAAATAGTATTCTTATTCCAAATTAACCCCTTAAGTTTTATAATGGAGCATAAAATCATTTTAGAATGTATAAATGTATGGTTCCCTTTGACTTGAGCTTTAGACAGCTTTCTGAAATCACCATACTTCTCATTTTTTAAACAACCTCATTCATTCAATATTGATCCCAGAGAGCTGAGATTTTGCTACACAATGAAAAACATCCTTGCGAACGCAACTGTATTTCATTATTATGATATCTGGTCTAGTTATTTCTTGATCGGACTTCAAAAATGAAGGAAAGTGAAATTTTAGAAGAAAAAAATTGATCATGACTTTAACTTGCTCTAAATTCCGTTCGGAACAAAAATTTAAAAAAAATAAATATAAGTTCATGCCTAAATATGTTTTCTATGAAACCGATAAACACCAACTGTCTTACACTTTTTATGAAGCCAGGAGGCTGTTGGCGATAACATATGTATTAGAATCTCAGTCTTCATAAAATATATAGTTTATTGGGGTTTTCTTGTACGTAGACCAAGATATTCGTCAATCTTCACATGAAAGTCACACTTAAAGAATGAAGGGCACGCTTAAAGAGCCTGTCTTTAAGAGAGGATGCACTTAAAGAACCTGTCTTTAAGAGTGGATGTGCTTAAAGATCATGTCTTTAAGATAGGATGCACTTAAATAACCTGTCTTTAAGAGTGGATGTGCTTAAAGAACCTGTCTTTAAGATGGGGTGTTCTTAAAGAACCTGTCTTTAAGAGAGGTGCTTAAAGAACCTTTCTTTAAGAGTGGATGCAGTTAAAGAGCATGTCTTTAAGAGTGGCAAGCTTAAGGAGCATGTCTTTAAGAGGGCATGCTTAAAGAGCATGTCTTTAAGACAGGGCGTGCATAAAGTACCTGTCTTTAAAAGAGGGCGTGCTTAAGAGACCTGTCTTTAAGAGAGGGCGTGTTTAAAGAGCGTGTCTTTAAGAGGGAGTGTGCTTAGAGCGCATGTCTTTAAGAGAGGGCATGTTTAAAGATCATGTCTTTAAGAGAGGGTGTGCTTAAAGAACCTGTCTTTAAGAGAGGGTGTGCTTAAAGAACCTGTCTTTAAGAGAGGCCTGCTTAAAAAAGATGTCTTTAAGAGTGGGTGTGCTTAAAGAGCATGTCTTTAAGAGAGGGTGTGCTTAAAAAACCTGTCTTTAAGAGAGGGTGTACTTAAAGAGCCTGTCTTTAAGAGTGGATGTGCTTAAAGAGCATGTCTTTAAGAGAGGGTGTGCTTAAAAAGTCTGTCTTTAAGAGAGGGTGCGCTTAAAGAGCCTGTCTTTAAGAGTGGATGTGCTTCAAGAGCATGTCTTTAAAAGAGGGCGTGCTTAAAGAGCAGGTCTTTAAGAGTGGATGTGCTTAAAGAGCCTTTCTTTAAGAGAGTGCACGCTTAATGAGCCTGTCTTTAAGAGAGGGTGCGCTTAAAGGTGCGCTTAAAGAGCCTGTCTTTAAGAGTGGACGTGCTTAAAGAACCTGTCCTTCAGAAAGGCCTGCTTAAAAAAGATGTCTTTAAGAGTGGATGTGCTTAAAGAGCATGTCTTTAAGAGAGGGTGTACTTAAAGATCCTGTCTTTAAGAGTGGATGCGCTTAAAGAGCATGTCTTTAAGAGGGTGTGCTTAAAAAACATGTCTTTAAGAGAGGGTGTACTTAAAGAGCCTGTCTTTAAGAGTGGATGTGCTTAAAGAGCATGTCTTTAAAAGAGGGCATGCTTAAAGAGCAGGTCTTTAAGAGTAAATGTGCTTAAAGAGCCTGTTTTTAAGAGAGGGCATGCTTAAAGAGCCTGTCTTTAAGAGAGGGTCCGCTTAAAGAGCATGTCTTTAAGAGAGGGTGCGCATAAACAGCCTGTCATTAAGAGTGGACGTGCTTAAAGAGCATGTCTTTAAGAGAGGGTGCGCTTAAAGAGCCTGTCTTTAAGAGAGGGTGCGCTTAAAGGGCAAATGCACCATCATGATGATTTAGGTTCAAAATGTGCCTATATGTGTCACCTTTCAAATAAGACCACCCGCAAGTCTGTCCTCCTCAGCACTCCTCAGATATGGCTTATGAAAGTTAGTAAAAAAACTAGCCTGAGTCTGGGTATAGAGGCTGCCATTATCAGAAGTGGTGCTTATGAAGTGACTGCCAGCCCTGCTTCTGATTGGTTGAGAGATATCAGTGGCAGCCACTGATATCTCTCAACCAATCAGAAGCAGCACTGGCAGTCACTTCATACCACTGATTGTGCTTAATTGGGCTTAATTGGCCTGCAATGTCAGCCTCCATGCCCAGACTCAGGCTAGTTTTTTTACTAACTTTCATAAGCCATATCTGAGGAGTGCTGAGGAGGACAGACTTGCGGGTGGTCTTATTAGAAAGGTGACACGTATAGGCACATTTTGAACCTAAATCATTATGATGGTGCATTTGCCCTTTAAAGAGCATGTCTTTAAGAGAGGGTGCGCTTAAAGAGCTTGTCTTTAAGAGTGGACGTGCTTAAAGAGCCTGTCTTTAAGAGAGGGCACGCTTAAAGAGCATGTCTTTAAGAGAGGGTGTGCTTAAAGAACCTGACTTTAAGACAGGGTGCGCTTAAAGAGCCTGTCTTTAAAGAGTGAATGTGCTTAAAGAGCATGTCTTTAATAGAGGGTGCGCTTAAAGAACATCTTTAAGAGAGGAGGTGCTTAAAGAACCTGTCTTTAAGAAAGGGTGCGCTTAAAGAGCATGTCTTTAAGAGCGGGCGTGCTTAAAGAAGCTGTCTTTAAGAGAGGATGTGCTTAAAGAGCCTGTCTTTAAGAGAGGAGGTGCTTAAAGAGCCTGTCTCTAAGAGAGGGCACGCTTAAAGAGCCTGTCTTTAAGATAGGATGCACTTAAAGAACCTGTCTTTAAGAGAGGGCGTGCTTAAAAAGCCTGTCTTTAAGAGAGGGTGTGCTTAAAGAACCTGTCTTTAAGATAGGGTGCGCTTAAAGAGCCTGTCTTTAAGAGTGGATGTGCTTAAAGAGCATGTCTTTAAGAGAGGGCGTGCTTAAAGAGCAGGTCTTAAAGAGTGGATGTGCTTAAAGAGCCTGTCTTTAAGAGAGGGCACGCTTAAAGAGCCATTCTTTAAGAGAGGGTGCGCTCAACGAGCATGTCTTTAAGAGAGGGTGCGCTTAAAGAGCCTGTCTTTAAGAGTAGAAGTGCTTAAAGAGCCTGTCTTTAAGAGAGGGCACGCTTAAAGAGCATGTCTTTAAGAGAGCGTGCGCTTAAAGAGCATGTCTTTACGAGAGGGTGTACTTAAAGAGCGTGTCTTTAAGAGAGTGCGCTTAAAGAGCCTGTCTTTAAGAGTGGATGCACTTAAAGAGCATGTCTTTAAGAGTGACAAGCTTAAAGAGCATGTCTTTAAGAGTGACAAGCTTAAAGAGCATGTCTTTAAGAGAGGGCATATACGTCATTGAAGCTTATTACATTTGGTGTAAATTTTTTATTACATTTGTGGTTGATAATACATTTGGTGTAATTTTTTTATTACATTTGTGGTTGATTGTTCTTTCGGTCAGTTATTACATTTGGTGTAATTTTGTTATTACATTTGTGTTTGATATTACATTTGGTGTAATTTTTTTATTACATTTACGGTTGGTATTACATTTGGTGTAAGTTATTACATTTGGTGTTGTTACAGACGTGCGTAAAAACATACATACATGCATGCATGTGTGCATTAAACATATTACACACTTGCATACATACAAACATAATTATATACATACATGCACACGAGCATACATACATACATACAAACACACATACGTACAAACTTATGTACATCAAATATACAGACATTCATTACATACATACATACATACATACATACATGCATACATACATGTGCTTTGGTCATTTACATACATTCATAGTGCATTCCTGTTTGGTTTTGTAGAGAAGCATCGTCTTATCTTCAGTGGCAATAAACTAGACCTTGTAGAAAAGTCCGACATAACCATAACGATTGGAAACACAAAGTGCCATTTAGTTGAGTCGAGTACGTCAAGTGTTTCATGTGACGTGTCAGGACTTCTTCCGGGTCACCATAAGGTCAAGGTCATCATGGGAATATGGGGTTATGCAGACACAAGGTAAAGGTCTTTGACGTTTTCTACCGAGGAACTATAGATAACTTTACTATTTTCAGACAGAGTGTCTGTCTTGCAAAAAATAAATGATAATGCTAATCCTATATTCTGAAGGTCATGAAATATGAAGATATTCTAAACCCACGTGGTGATAAATAAATACCCAAAGGTAGTCGTCTTTCCTTATCTATCGAAACGCCGTATACATCAAATACATATACATACATACATACACACACACATACATGCGTGCATGTATACATACATATATACATACATACTTATTATTGTGTCATTTTTATCCATTCATTGTGAATTACTTTTTGGTTTTGCAGCAAAAAATCGTCTTATTTTTAGTGACAATAAACACTTTTCTAATATATGTATGTGTGTGTTTGTAATCTGTCTATTCCAGTTCGCTCAGCCCTGTGGAGTGTGTCCTCAAGGTTCTGCAGCTCCAGCCTAGCCACGGCTCTCTGCAAGGTGCGCTCCCTTCAAAAAAACTCAAGCTTCCTACTTGTTTGAAATATGATAAGTTTGATTACTATCTGCAAACTTAGCTGATATGCCATTTTCGCATTTTTACAAAATAATATGATTTCTTATGATGACTTTGATATGAACGACTACAACTTCTATATAAAAAACTACTACTTTTTCTCCTTTTGGTTGTTGTTGTTGATAATGTTGTTATTGTCGTTGTCGCTGTTGTAGTTGTTACTATTATTATTATCATTATCATTATTATTATTATTATTATTATTATTATTATTATTATTATTATTATTATTATCATTATTATTTATTCTACTTCACAGGAGGTACATTGGTGACTATCACAGGTGATGGTCTAGGGGTTACGTCTCTCAATGACGTAAGCGTAAAGTTTGGCAACAACACATGCAGACCACTGACGGCTACCGGTACCACGATCACGTGTATGACCAGTCACGTGATGACAACACACCTGATCAACAACAATGGGCACCACCCAGGTATACTTTCTATTGTCTTTATGTTTTTCATCTGCATGCGGTGTTTAAATGTGTTCTATTTTGGCACACAAACGGAATGCGTGCACTAGCCTCTATACATAACCATGCGTTTTCGAACATTCACAATTAGTCATACATTTTTTTAAATGGTAATATTTGGTATTGTCTTTTTCATCATCATTTTTTCAATCATCACTCGAGTTTTATATTAGAAAGTTCAAAATTTCACATGACGTAAACTGTAGAGAAATATATGAGAAATTTGTCTTTATTTAAACTATCTGTACGTATGTCGCAGATGATGTCATAAAGATTAAATGTGATTGAGGTTTGAAAGTGCGCATGAAGTACTGTGGTTAAAATGTTGATTTTGATTTATTTAGATATAGTCTGTGAGAACTATGAGTAAATGACCTTTTCTTGTTAGGTTCTTGGCTCAGGGTGCGCATATAGCAATGAAAAGTATTGATAATATCAAAAATAATATTGCTGATAAATGTCGATCTTTTCGTGCTATTTCAATGTGACTTTATTTATTGAACCTAAATGGTTTATGAATGCAAGTAGAGAATAAATGAACACTGTTGATTGTTGTAGATGCTATACCAAGAATATTTGAAACAATTATTTTTTCTGAATAAGGTTTTGACACGTGTTTACATGAAAATGATTAGTGCAGATGGTATTTTCAAGTATTTTAACCTGATATTCCCAGGAGAAGAATTAAGCTTGGAGTTCAGACGTACAGTTACTCAGTATACGGCTTGAATTATGCTGTACAGCCTTGCTGGAATGTATGTGTGGTACTTTAAATTCGCGCATCCAAGCAAAAACAGATACAAAACAGGATATTTGATTGAAGGATGTTATTCTGGCGCTAGCATGGGTAGCGTGAAAATAGCGAAAATTGAATGCCTTTAAAAAATGCAAGTTATACAGTAGTGAAAATATCAGCCATTATTTTCATGTGTAGATTTTGGTCTGGGGTACGCGTGGAGCACTCCGCGGCTTACCGTGCAGGCTGGGGATGAGGTGCTGTGGACGTGGGGCACCCTACCAGGGGTCGTGGGTATCAGGTACAGGGTTCAGCAGACCCTCAGCGAGGCAGACAATGACTATGACGGGAAAGGCTTTCAGAGCCGGGCATCCATGTTTGGTGAGTAAACTAGTAGTAGTAGTAGTAGTAGTAGTAGTAGTAGTAGTAGTAGTAGTAGTAGTAGTAGTAGTAGTAGTAGTAGTAGTAGTAGTAGTAGTAGTAGTAGTAGTAGTAGTAGTAGTAGTAGTAGTAGTAGTAGTAGTAGTAGTAGTAGTAGTAGTAGTAGTAGTAGTAGTAGTAGTAGTAGTAGTAGTAGTAGTAGTAGTAGTAGTAGTAGTAGTAGTAGTAGTAGTAGTAGTAGTAGTAGTAGTAGTAGTAGTAGTAGTAGTAGTAGTAGTAGTAGTAGTAGTAGTAGTAGTAGTAGTAGTAGTAGTAGTAGTAGTAGTAGTAGTAGTAGTAGTAGTAGTAGTAGTAGTAGTAGTAGTAGTAGTAGTAGTAGTAGTAGTAGTAGTAGTAGTAGTAGTAGTAGTAGTAGTAGTAGTAGTAGTAGTAGTAGTAGTAGTAGTAGTAGTAGTAGTAGTAGTAGTAGTAGTAGTAGTAGTAGTAGTAGTAGTAGTAGTAGTAGTAGTAGTAGTAGTAGTAGTAGTAGTAGTAGTAGTAGTAGTAGTAGTAGTAGTAGTAGTAGTAGTAGTAGTAGTAGTAGTAGTAGTAGTAGTAGTAGTAGTAGTAATGTAGTAGTAGAAGTAGTACTACAACTACTACTACTACTACTAGTATAGCTATAAGTATAGCTGAACAATCTTGATAATATTTCAAGAGTGTATGAAGAGGAATAGTTTTCTAGCCTATAAAGAATGCGATGCGCTCCATGTGTCATGGTGTGAATGGGTGCATCACCTCCTACATCAATTGACAGACGCATCCTCAATTCAGTTTTTATATTTCTTTATTCCCTTAGGTGTATTTTCCCATCGTTTTCTGGTTCCTGGGACGTATTTCTACTCTGCCGGCAAGGTGGATTCGGGAGGCTTTATCAAGATGAGGGGCCAAATTCACGTCATCCCCGCGCAAGATCTAGTCGAGGAACTCGACGTTAAAATACACGGCATCACAGCAAACCACGAGAAGGTTACGGGTAGGCTTTCTTTTCTTTTTCCATCTATATCAAAAGATAAGTTATCGGGTCTTAGTCGTTGCCATTAAGGTATGTTTCAGTTCTACGGCAGCTGGGAAAAACGTGCGAGTATTGCTTGTTACTGTATGTCGACTACCCCATAAAAAGTATTGCGATTGTGATATTTTGTTGGCAGTAGCCGCAATACACGCTTAGGTCGTTTTGATGTCTCCTGGATTTAGGGTACTTTTGACAAAATGTGAAATGAAGGTTTGGGTAAAAGTTGTAAATTGTTTTGCAATATATTAAGTATATCGATATTCTTCCCCCAATTATCTTTCCAATATGCATATATTATTGATAGATTTTGAAATTGGTAAGGTAATTCCGATATGCTTCAGAGAAGGATGTATTTAAATGCTTTAAGTATTCTATTTATGCCAGTGCACTCGAATCGGGAAGAACGAGCGGCGCCCACAGACGAAGTGGTTGCTGACGAAGTGGTTGCTATAAATGGATGCACACCTACCAAAACATGCCCAAACAAGGATAGATTGTGTATGATCTTCTCCGACTGCTATACTCCCCACGTGACTAATGTGGAACCAAAGACAGGAATTCTTGATGACGTCATGAAGATAAATGGTAGCTATTCCATCACATTAATCAATATGATGCATAGATACTGTACTTGATAAAATTCAAATCAATTTGTGAATAAGATATTTGTTTTAATCGCAATTGTTAATACTCATAAGAAGTACATATTTAACATTTCAACTTTTGACAACATTTGAATCATTTGATGATCAGACGTTTGTTTTTGATTTTCATCAAGTACTCAAAAATAGTATGTATTTAGCTTTTCTTTGTTAACATATTTTCAAATATGACGTAACATATTTAGCCCGTTTTGTGGTAATAACGAGCAGGTATTATTGATTCTTACATAGAAATTTCACATTTATTATTTCTTGGTTAAGCTCATTCCGTGTTCTCTCCAATAAGGCACAGGGTTCAGTGAGAGTCTCTCCCAGAACGAGGTGACGATTGGTGGACACGCGTGTGAAGTGAAGTCTGCGCAACACGAGTACGTCACCTGCCAACTAGATGCCACAAGCAAGATTGAAGGTATGTACAAAAGAAAAAGCGAACACACAGTTCGGATGACATTTTAAGTAACATTATGGATGATATTAGAGTACGTGTGATATTGTGCCACAGAGTAGTTTAGTCTGTTGAATGACATTTTAAGTAAACGTACATGTAGAGATGATATTAGAATGTGACATGGTATAGTGGTCTCAAGCCATTGAGGACTTTTGAGTGACGTATTAAGTAAACGCATAGATAATATGAGAATGGGGCATGTTATACTGGTCCCAAGTTATTGTATTCTTTTGAATGACGTATCAAGTAAACGTATAGATGATATGAGAATGCGGCATTTTATACTACTCGAAGGTGGTTGTGGTCTTTTGAATGGCGTTTTGATTTTAATTAAAGTCATGTATGGCTTAAGCATTATCAGGTATCATAAATGATGATAATCAAGAGTGTCAGTGAAATGTTCAAGAAAATGAAAACATAGTACCGTATAAACATTTTTGCAAAGTGATGAAAAATTACGTGAGGGTTCAAATTATATTTGACTTCGTTAGGCACTGAGTCAATTTAATCCCTTCCAGGAGGGAGCCGAGAAGTGGCATGAAAAATGAAATAACCACAGATAGACATGAGACTTAGTTGCCTGATTTGTTTAGTAGTGTTTAATTACGCATCCTTAATTTTCTTTATGCAGTTGGAGTTGCACACGTTGTGCGTGTTTCTGTTCTAAATCAAGGGGCAGCTACTCTGCACAGGAACTTCACCTTCAACCTGCTTCCCTCCATAGAAACAATGTCCCCCGCCGTGGGCTCAACACAGGGAGGCACCCAGCTTTCTATACAAGGTAAAGCCCCTTTTACACTAGCCGAAATTTTGCTGGCAACTTGCTGGCGACGTGGTGGCAACCGCTAGTTGCCACCACATTGCCACAGCGTTGCCAAGACATTGCGAAAGGTCTAAAAAAGTTCATGTGTGTGATTGGACTTACAACGTACCGACGCCTCATTGACGTCTCAGTGGCCACATGGTAAAGACATATAGCAACCTGGTGGCAACACCGTCGAGACCACTGACCACTCCATGGCAAAGCAGTGGCACACGCTTGCAATGCATTGACAACAAGTGGCGACGCAGTTACAACACGCTGGCAATGTGGCAATGTAGTTGCAACACGATGGTGAAATTCTAAAAATTGTACATTTAATTTGTAATTTTTTCAGCTATTTTATCAATAACTTATGACATAATATGTCTTTATATGTCACATTTCAACAAAGTAGGGTAAATGCATAAGAAAAAAGTGAAATATTATTTTCAATCATATGTTCTTCTCACTTGGCAAATCACATACCTTTACCACAAATAATTCACCTTCAGTTACAGAAATAAACATGAATTCCAGTGCATAAATAATGTATTATTGTAAACTTGCATAATGCTTTGCGTTAGAATGAATTTTATGGGTCATAAGTCTGAGGAAGTTTATAAATTGGTCAATCATTTGTTTTAATCTTAACGGGAAACAATTTTGGCCGCTCTCTCAGTTGCAAGCCGATCTGCCCCTTTTACACTAGCCGAAAGTGTGCTGGCAACGTGCTGGCGACGTGGAGGCAACCGGTAGTTGTGGCGGAGTTGCCACCACATCGCCCTTATCGTCAATGATCGTCAGTACGTTGCCAGTAGGTTGCCAGTACATTGCCTTGCATCGCCAATGGTTGCCAAATCACGCAGACGCTTGGCGACTTTTTCAAACTGTTTGAAAAAGTCGCCAAATCGCCAAGCGTTGCCTTGGTCGCCAGCATCGTAAATGAGTTGCCAGTGAGTCTTCAATTGTTGTGACAGTGTTACAAGAGGTCGCCAATACATCTCTATCATGTTGTCAATGGTGTTGTCAATGTTGTCTTTCGAGGTGTTTGGGACATAAATTGCATTATTTATTAAAGATCTGTGATAAAACGAAATTGATGATAATGGAGTTATATTCAAAGGAAAATATGAAATATTAATATCAATGATTCTTCAGTGGCAGGACAACCCTAGAAAAACGATGCGAAACCAATTATTTTTAATAATTGGTTAATGCATGTGGTTAATGTGGGTTAACAATCAAACTTGATGCTCTAGGCATGTCAAAGCTTTCACAGTAGTCACAAAAAGGCCCTACCATCCAGGTGCATGTAATATCTGCCTAATAAGGCATACTTTGGGCTAATTTCAAATGTTGCAAATGCAAAAATAAAAGCAAAACAACAACTATTGATTATAAATTTGTACTTAACTAGCCCACCCTGCAGATAATAAACATGAAAATTTTCAAATTGACAAAAAGCACCTAGATATCTGATTGCAACATCACTCATGATTATTTCTAGTTCTATCTTGGGCGTCTTCACATCGGTTGAGTTTAGATCCCAGTCAGATTTGAGCGTTCCCGGCATGCTTTGCAGTCTAGTGACGTCACTGTCAATAGGGATGCTCGTCATGTCCTCGATTTAGTTCTACCTAGTCCTTTCATAAATCCTTTCATAAAACGTTCACTAACTCAAATGTTATCTTTGGCAGCAATATATACGCATGCATTGTTCACAGAAGTTTGGAAAATGTTCCTTTCGTTTTTATTGAGATCTTTCACCACAAACGTCCTCGACAATGCACGTTGTAGCAGTCGCGGTAGACCAAGCCAGTGTGCCACAGATGCGAAAGATATGTGACTTGTTTTTCAAAAATTGGATTAAAAAGACTTCATTACAAAATGAATATTATGGCCAAATATTCGTTTGGCAATTTTTTTAATGAAAAGAACATTAGAACACAGAGATATCCCTGCGACCACACACTTAGGGCTACCTAACTTATGTACCAAAAGTTCAAAAAGCTTGGCTAACAGATATGTTAAACTGGCTGAAGCGCATGTCATTTGCAGTCATCCTAGTTATTCTCCATGAACTTTGGTCATTCAGTTAAATTTACATATTTGTTCGTAATTTCTTGATGCTACGAGTATTCTCGGGGTTAGGGTAGGTAGTGAAGGTATCGCATGCTAATGTGATCTTGCTGTTGGTGGACCCTGCTTACGCTGCCGTGCAGGAACTCGCTAAAACTTAAATTTGGAATTTTCATTTGTGGTCAGTTTTTCTGCCAAGTTGCTGCTAGGGCGCATGTAGGTAGGTGTGGATGATAGGGAAACCAATCCGCCGCTTGGTTTCAAGTCTATTGCACCATTTTTTTATGCCCCAGCAGGGATACAAATTCAGTCAGGGTTGAGAGACAGCTAGCAGTCATTGGCAACGCCGTGGGCCACACGGTAGGCCACGGTCAAGGTCAGTGGATGGTATCGGGGCAAACCACCGATACACCCTAGCTCAAAATTAGCATTCCTCTCGCGCTCCCGATCTGATGACAAATCGAAAGGGAGCCCGGGAAAGCGCAACAATCATCGATTGTGCTTGCCATACTGAAGCCAATGATGCTACTTATATAGGTAGATTGGAGTACAGTAATGTGCTCAGAGTAGTTTACCAAATTTTAACTTTTGCAAGTTATTTGATTGAATAAAACTTCAACTATAACTTTATCGAAATTGTAAATAGTTCAGAATATTTCTATTGAAAGAAATATTCTCATTGCAGAATTAGGTACTTTTTACACCTCTATGGGCGTATTTGAATCTTGTTTTATCGCCCCTCATGGATATTAATAGACCACAGTCGACCGTGATTGGGTGACATTTTCGAAAATTATCTACTTTGCGTATGCCACGATATAAAAACACATTTGAAGTTATTTAGAGGTATACTATTTTTATCTATCTATTAAAGTTTTGATAACTGTTCTAATGTAATACTTTGTTGGGAAATGTTAAGAGCTGGTTCTTCATCTCATTTTAAGCATAGCTAAAATGACTGGAGAAGAGCCAGCAGGAACCACTGACATTTCATCTGTACATGTACATCATTATGATTTTCCCTAATTTTGAGGGAATTTGATAATGAATCTTTTCGATAATAGAAAGTAGATTTATAGTAAGTCTTTGCATAATCTGGAAAAAATCTAGATTATGCACAATCCGGATATTGCCTAATCTACCCTGAAATCTAGGATCCACATCAGTCCGCATTATGCAGAGTTGCCTTTATTACATTTTTCATTATGCATTTAACCATATTTTGTTGAAAAGAAATACATAAACACATATATTGTTGTATAGTTTATTGATGAAATACCGGAAAAAAATACAAATACAGGTGAACTTGGATATGACGGACTCAATGGGACCAGGAAAATTGGTAGTCATATGCAAAATCCGTCGTATACATATGACGAATACTTGATATGCATCAGACTGGGACCAAGCATATCGTCCGTCATATGCAAAAGTCTATCGTACAGTGGTCTGTTTACTTTGGTTTCACGCAATATCAATTTCTATTGCACTCTGAAAAATGGTATTGCACTCGGTGAAGCGCCTCGTGCAATATCCTTTTTCCGTGTTGGCAATGGTCTCTAATGGTCATCACTGAGTTGCCAACTGTGGTGACTGAGTTGCCAAAGTTGCCACTACATTTCCACTAGGTTGCGAATGGTCTCCACTGAGTTGTCACCTGTTGTGACAGAGTTGTGTAAAGCATTGGCAACCTGGTGGAGACGCATTGGCAACCTCTTGCAACACTGTCACAACAGTTGGAGACTCACTCGCAACTCGTTGGCAACTCATTCACAATCTGGAGACCATGGCAACGCTTGGCAACTTTTTTAAACAGTTTGAAAAAGTTGCCAAGCGTTGGCGACCATTGACGATGATGGCAACGTACTGGCAACGTCCTGGAGATCATTGGCGACGGGTGGCAATGTGGTGGCAATCCCCCGCGACTATCGGTTGCCACCACGTTGCGAGCAAGTTGCCAGCAAAATTTCGGCTAGTGTAAAAGGGGCTTAATGCATCTGAATAATTGGTGTTCTAAATGTGAGTGAGTGAATACCACTTATATATGCAGTGTTAGCTGTTTTCTTACTGTGGATTCAGGCTTATATATATATATATATATATATATATATATATATATATATATATATATATATATATATATATATATATATATATATATATATATATATATATATATATATATATGTGTATGTATATATATATATATATTTATATATATATATATATATATATATGTATATATATTTATCAGCCCACCATTGATATTAAATAAAGAGAGTGTACATCTTTTTAACAAATTTACACTAATATCCAAGTGCGTGGGTTTCACCATTTCTCCAAATCCATAAGCAAGTAAATAGAATGTATACTCAATACTCCATTGATAGATATTATCAAGGTTATCAGGTTCCGACTGGGTTTTTTATTGTTGCAAAATTCAGATTAATCTTTGTAACCGATAATTAAAAAATTAATGGCATGTTTTGATCCGTTGCCTTTTTCTTACAGGGAATGGATTCGTCGCCTCACCAGAAAACGTAACTGTGACATTAGATGGGCTAAATGACGCTTGCGCAGTCACATTCGTTAACCTAACTCAAATCCTCTGCGTCACCCCGGTCTGTCCAGAGGGCGTACGTGCACTCAACGTTGCCGTGAATGGCGTTCCTGCTACGTCACTCACAAATATGAACTTTTCGTGTTCACAACTTTTCACCCCTGTTGTCGAAAGTGTGAACCCCACATCGTTCCCATCTGACGACAATGTGATGGTCATCACTGGAACTCAGCTAGGTGGCGCTGCAGACAGTAGGGTCAAGGTCACTCTTGGAGGCCATTCTTGTCACGTGACGTACACGAGTGACACTATGGTGAATTGCACCCTGGCCTCCGCCACTGTTGGTGATATGGCATTTAAAGTTGATATTCATCCATATGGATACGCAGCTTTCAAACAGGTAAATGACTTTCAGTTGAAAACATATAGTCCAAGTTACAATACATTTTATTCCACTATTCTTTAACTAACTTACATTTAATTATACTGTTCTTCAAATCTTCTTGAACAGAAACTTAGAGGTTTCCAACACTGTTCTTGAAGTTCAAAAGCAAATATCTAAATGAATTAGCATTTACCACACATAAACAGAAACCGCACACACACATACACCCCTCCCCCCCCCCCCCCCACACACATATATACATGTATATATATATATATATATATATATATATATATATATATATATATATATATATATATATATATATATATATATATATATATATATATATATATATATATATATATATATATATATATATATATATATATCACTTGCAGGGAACAAGCAACACTGTCCGTGTGCAGACTTCAGCCTATTCAATGGTGCCATCGGTGGGAAGCATGTACGGGGGAACCCTGTTGAACATAAAGGGCTTTGGGTTCCACCCCAATAAAACTACAGTCCAATTGGATCGACGTGAGTGTGAAATTAAAAGGTAAGATACTAGGTAGCCTATATGTATACTTTTATCCGTGTATCTTTCAAGACGATAGTAATTTCTATACCCTTATTCTTGCCTTGTGAATATTGTTATGACATAAAACAGTATTGAACAATGAAGCATCACATCCCATGCTATCGTCTACTAACCCAGTGCCGAGTTGTTTTGATTGATCCTCAATCCATTTACAGGTTATGGCTATTACCATGTATTGCCAAATAGAGCTCAGATCCCCCGTATCCTCGGAATTAGAACAATTTGATTCGTTGTCTTACATATACTGGTATACGTATACTTCTCACTTATACTTCTTGCCTTAGAGTAAAACATCCATTTCAACCAATCAACCGTTCTTAACTCTCATCAAATTTAGTTCGATGTTCTTATTTTTACATTGCCCTTTCCATTGAAATGTTTTAGAAAAGATTTATAGAATTATTATAGTGCGAGCGATTTTTTTTCTTATTTGCCCAAGAATAACCAAGCGCAGAAAACAAATGAAAATCTAAAATCTGATAATGTCCATTTTGCCAAGAATTCGTTAACGGCATATAAAAGACGAAGAATTAATTTGTCTTTCGCCGTGCGTGTTTGTCTTTTCCTAATGTGCTTAGACAGTATGTTAGGAGCCATTTGTTCAGCTTAGTAATGCTATGCCTATTCTAGGCTTAAGCCATTTGTCTTAGGCAATAAGATGGATTACGAACACTGGTGCCAGTGGCAGGGTTCTTATGTATTTAATATCGGGACTGCCTCCATAACCGAGTGGTCTAAGACATTGCCAACCGCCTGCTGACTGTTTGACAGCTCAGCAAGCACAGTCGAAAGTTTGAATTAGGCTCGAGGCATGTGAGGATGTTTCCAGTGACTTAGGACCAGGTGGCTTTTTCTGAGTGCCACGGTTTCCGTAACTAATGAAATACACATTTAGCCAGTCATGATTTAGTGTTTATATGTAAATTATCAATTCATATCCACCACATGAATACACACCTTTTGATACTAGTAGCTAATTTACTTGGGACCGTTTTAGTTTAGCATGGTTCCACTGATAGAGCATAACAGCAAATAACCGCAGGACAGTACTGAGAAAGCCAGTTGAGCATGCTGGCGAGGAGTGTTCATAATGGATGTTTATTATATCTAAACATGAAAATTACTAATAGATGATAATGGACAGTTGTGCATGCAATATGACTATGTGACGATAAATATGTTATTTGATTCGCAAACGTGGAACATTAATGTAAACGATGATATTTATTACGAGCTACCGAATCAGTTGCTGCTGAGGATGTACACTCAGCCATATATATACATATATATATATATATATATATATATATATATATATATATATATATATATATATATATATATATATATATATATATATATATATATATATATATATATATATATATATACTAGTAAATATATATATATATATATATATATATATATATATATATATATATATATATATATATATATATATATATATATATATATATATATATATATATATATATATATATATATATATATATATTTATATATATATATTGTTTGAACGGTCTTTGTTGGCGTTCGGAGGTGGTCTCTCGGTCAGGTTTGACTGTATATATGTATATATATATATATATATATATATATATATATATATATATATATATATATATATATACATATATATATATATATATATATATATATATATATATATATATAATATATATATATATATATATATATATATATATATATATATATATATATATATATATATATATATATATATATATATATAATATATATATATATATATATATATATATATATATATATATGTATGTACATATATATATATATATATATATATATATATATATATATATATATATATATATATTTATATATATAAATAATATATATATATATATTCATATATATATATATATATATATATATATATATATATATATATATATATATATATAATATATATATATATATATATATATATATATATATATATATATATATATATATATATATATATATATATATATATATATATATATTTATATATATATATATATATATATATATATATATATATATATATATATATATATATATATATATATATATATATATATATATATTCATATATATATATATAATATATATATATAAATATATATATATATATATATATATATATATATATATATATATATATATATATATATATATATATATATATATATATATATATATATATATAGTATGGGTATGGATAATGAATAACAAAAACTTTTGAGACACTTTGATGCCTTTTATACTTATTGTTTACACCAGGAGAAAGAATCATCCATTCAATACAAATACATGTACAATACCCCAGGTTCAATGACCATGGATTTCACTTGAATATTGAACCAAGTGCTACACAGTTTACTATGTATGTTGGTTCAATCCTGACAATACATACACATAGACTTATGTGCATAACAGCAGTTTTTACACTACTGTTGAAACCTTATTTTAATATATTTGTCTTTACCAACATGTTCATGTTGTTGGAACGATTCTCACTAGCTATTACATGTAGTATTTCTCTAAAGGACACTCCTTTTCCTATAGATGTTAATGCAGTCACCATTGATTCATGCATTTTCCGATGTTGACTGCTCGGCACCTGCCACGCCGACACGTCGATGGCGACAGCACAGCAAGCGTAACTCCCGCAAAAACAACGGTCCACCCAAACAGTACAAAAAGAAATGGATGGCAGAGTTGCAATACCAAAAGAAAAGCGCCATGTCAACGGCGTCTAAGAACCTCTCTTTTGTTTCCGCATCCAATTTCAAAAAGGTGCCGGAAATGGCAATCACATACAGCGGAAGTACGAGAGAATCGTGAAAACAGTACTGTTCAAAGTCAGCATGATATTCATGCTCCTTATTTTCCCATCTCGGTTTTCATTACCGTTTTGTTTTTCCGTGTGCGTTGATGTTTGTTCACCATTTTGCATATGATAAGGCCATTGCAAATCGCCAATACCAAGAACGGTAGCAATGCGGAAAAGATATGGTCAATTAATATCCAGTAGTTTAGCATGAAGTTGTAGTAGTTAGCATCAACCGGTGCACACCCCGGGTAGAGGGTATAATTGGTCAACAAGGCAGGACCTGATTTCCATGCAGTAACAACAAGATGTCCATTCTTCATAAACGCCAAAAATACGACCACAACAAGACAAATAACGCTTGATTTATGACTTGTGAAAAGTTTGGCTTTTGTTGGTAACCATACGCTGACAAAGCGCTGCAGAGTGACCACACACACTGTCCAGCACGAGCAGTCCGCGGAGGAATACAGAAGGAACAATTGTCCCTGGCAGATGACGTTAGACAGGCTCCGTAGCTCGATGGAGTATGTTATGAAGAGCCACCATCGCCACAGGCCTACGTGAAGTACCAGTGTGTCTGCGACGGCGAGCACTATAAGACAAAGGCTGAAGGCATACTGTCGCATTGTTTTCCTCACACAAACAATGATAGCTAAGACGTTTCCCAGAGTGCCAATCACTATCAGCGGAGGCGTCAGTACGACCCAGAACCAGCGTATCCACTCCTTCATTTTAACTCCACACTATACTTTGGATGTTAAAGAAGCTTGCATATGTACGATACAGTCCGTATGTAGTCCAATTCTGTGTTGAGAACCACTGGGGTAACTCGAAAGTATGTTATGATGGTGATTTGATTGCCTAGTGGTCTATGACGTTGTCACAGACTGCTCGCTGTCTCTTACCACTGCCTTGGTTCGAATCCAGGCTGGGGAATGTGAGAAAGTTGCCAGTGTCTTGGGGCTAGGCGGTAGTTTTGGCAGGGTACTCCGATTTCCTCGCCCACTATTTTCATTTACTGGCTATTCACCAATCAGCCTAAATAGGCAGAAAAAGAGACGATAATCAAATTAAGGTATTTCTTGGATATCAAAATAAGGTTGCACGTCATTGTATGCAATCTATATAGTCCAGTCCTTTGCTGAGAACCCTTGAGATGATTCGATAGTAGTCTGTAAAGACAACTGGTCCTTATCCATAGGTGCGCAATGATGGATGTTCACAGTTTTGTGGTCTGCCGAATGGTCTAAGGCGTTGACGCTGATTTAACTCACTGTTTTCTGCCTAATTCTCGAAGCATTCAAGTCCAAAGGACGATAAGGATGTGAAGTCTGATAATATAGCAAACTATCGCAGCGATGAATGTATTCAATAACGACGCTCTATATCGTGTTTATATCCATAAAAGTTATTACGCTTTCATATGCAGTGCGCACGTGATTGTTAAAAAGTGCGACGATGATGAGGCTTACCGTGATGATGATAACGATGATGATAACAATGATGATGGTTTTTGAATGTGGACGCCGTTTTGCTGATTCCTCGACCAAGCCAAATAGTTGACTTCTCCTTTCTAGTACCTGATAGTACCTGTAACTGCTGGTAACCTCTTTTCACGTATCCTATGCAATGCGAAGACGATTAAGAATGGTTAAGGTGAAAGTAATGTGTAAACATCCTTCCTTCAGTATCCCAGTTTCCTCTACACGTCTATCTAGTCGCTCTCTCAGTAAATCCACTGACTGCCAACACAAACCCTTCTCTTGCGGCGAAACTTAACCTATTCTTGCCCAGAGTTTCCTCTAATGACTTATCGTTGGGATAAAGTATGCTTTTGACAATAAATAAGTCATAAAGCATGGCATTAATTGATATTTGGAGAAAAGATGTAAATTTGAGTATTTCTTGCATATTTCTTTTATCAGAGAAAAAATCCAAATGATAATCAGACAGCCGACACGTATTGGTTAACATCGCCATTAAATGGTGTCAACACACACGATTCATCTATTCAGAGACAATGGGCAGGTGACACTGTTTATTGAGGTGGTTGCTAGGAAACAGAATACAATTGACTTTCATCTACTAGCTTAAAGCTGTTCCAAATCAAATACAATAAAGATGCACTTAATTCACAAACATTAGCATAGACAGTAAGTAAGATGAATGCACCTATTGATATGTGATGCAGCATTAAATAAACCGAAGATGAATAGTTATTTACACACGCACATGACATGTATTGTTCTTGTAAAGACACCCAGGGAAAAGGATTATCAATATCCATTCCGTTTCTGTGTCAGTAATATTCTGTGCAATGTTTGCGCGTACAGTCGATGAAAGGTGTTTCAGTTTAATTTCCTGTGACTTGAAGGTAATCGGGTACTTTGTTCTGTTGTATGAAAGGCATGTACAAACAGTTCGTGTGCGTGTTTTGTACCCAGGAACATAATGTTATTGCGCATGGCCTAGTGCAAACAAGGGGCTACCCAATCTGCCGAGTGGTCTAGGGTATTGCCACTCACTACCTGCTTTCTCCTACCATTACAAATATCCCGGCTAAGTATCCAGCTGATAGCAAGGCAAGTGAGAAAGTTGCCAGTGACTTGCAGTTACTAGTGACTTGTAGTTTTTGTAAGTGACTTGCGGTTTTTAGTGGTAAAATGTCGGAAAAAGGGGAGATAAACAAAGTTAGAAACATGATGCAACTCATGTTATGGCGGCAGGTAGAGTGTAAATTGCATACGTTCGATACAGCCATCGTCCCTATAAGAGGGTTTTAGTGGTCGCTTTTATTAATGTGCTGTGATATGAGATGTTATCACCTACTCTGCTGTGATTCTTGATGCTGATTGGTCAATAGGTGTTAGACCTGAAGCCGTTCACCCTTTATCAAACGGCAGAATTCAATATTACCATTTGGAGCACCATTTCTTTATATCACCACTCTGACAGCCTAGAGGTCACCAGCCTCGTTCTTACCTCCAGTGGTGCGCACGGGCATTTGTGTGAAAATAGCCGAAAGCACGTGCTCGTCGCTTCGACGTCATTTTCCGTCGTAGTTGACTGAACAGAGTATGGATATCAGTCAAATTGCATGGAACTTCAAGATAAGACTAGTCAGAACGTATATGGATTGTTTTTTGTTGATTTTCCCCCATGCTTTACTGTCAAATTAGCGGCAGTGAGTCTGCGCTGGCTCTCTGGTTGGGGCCGGCCCTACTGTAGTACTGAGATTCTCCTCACGCCGGTCACGGCTCATTGCGATGTATTTGTTCTTTTTTATTAGCATGAAAGAGTAGATGATAAATTCGTTACGCCCTGTTGGAAAGTGGAATCCGGCCTGCTATCCGCCCTCAGTCATCCAGATCACACTCGGCTCCGCCTCGTGAGATCTGGATGTTTTCGGTTTGATATCAGGCCGGATTCCACTTTCCAACAGGGCGTAACTAATATTATCTGTATTGTAATGACGGTTGAAACTCCAACTGAAATCTTTTATTGAGTAGCACGGACATCCTATCGCCATGTCCATAAACAGGAAACCGGCAAATGGCATGGCAAAATATAGGATTACAATTGGCTGTGCGTGTACGTGGCTGTTTCCAACGTTATGGGTTTAAATCCAACAAGCATTTATATTAGTATCGATTCAGGAAAGTGGATTTCCAAATCGATTTACCACAACTGTTAATTGCATTCAAAACTCTAATTACTTATTGTTGACTTTGATTGGTCACTACAAAGGGACGTGTAGAGTAATGAGGCTTGTCAAGTATTTAACTTCAACAGTTGATGAACAGTTGTTTTATTGCACATAACTAAACGTTATAACAGATATCTTACATCTATAGACTTGTAGTACAACTGTCTTGGTCAATTAACAGCAATTCCTATACAAGGCATATCTTTAAAGCAGTGTAAATTAAATGAGGATGTGTTTGATGCACTTCTATTGGATATGCCATTCATGCACAAAACATATATGTAACAAATATATTTTTCTAAAATACTTATAGAAGTCTTTGAACGAGTAAAAATGGAGAGAGACATAACTTGAATATATGCAGTGCATGAGTTAGACTACACTGTGAAACTGTGTAAAACATCCCCTTAAGAAGTAGAATAGGAGACTAGTGCAGCATGTGTATTGAACGCCATCAACTAATATGTATGTATGTATGTATATATATATATATATATATATATATATATATATATATATATGTATCTATATATATATATATATATATATATATATATATATATATATATATATATATATATATATATATATATATATATATATATATATATATATATGTTTATATATATATATATATATATATACATATATATATATATATATATATATATATATATATATATATATATATATTTATATACATATATATATATATATATATATATATATATATATATATACATATATATACATATATATATATATACTAGTATATACATATATATATATATATATATATATATATATATATATATATATATATATATATATATATATATTTATATATATATATATATATATATATATACATGTATATATATACATACATATATATATATATATATATATATATATATATATGTATATGTATATATATATATATATATTTATTATATGACCACTGACCAATCTCTCTTTTGATTGGTTAATTCAGGCTATGACCACTTCCTATACTAATTATAATATTAATAATAATAATAATAATAATAATAATAATATTAATATTAAAAAAAACAAAAAAAAAAAAAAAAGAAATTAAGAAAAAAAATATATATATTTTTTTTTTTTTTCAAATATAAAATAAATAAATAAATATAAAGAATTATAAAAAAATGAAGGATGGATTTGATTAGATCTGAGCTTCAAAACGATGTTTTATTATTGTATTGAGGATACCTGATAGTGGTAGTTTAATCAAAATGTTTCTTAACAATCTGTTGATGTGTAATTAATGCTTCTTCCATTTGTCAGTGGTCATATAATAAAACAAATATGGACTGATCCCTTGAGCAAATCAGGTTATATGGACCTCGGGAGAGCAATATTGCCTGCGGCCTTGGGCAATATTGCTCTCCCTCGGTCCATATAACCTGATATTGCCCTCGGGATCAGTCCATATTTGTATAATATATATATACATATATATATATATATATATATATATATATATATATATATATATATATATATATTCATTGTAAACGACATTGGATATACAGAACAGGGTGTACATGTATGTCATTTCCTAAACAAAAAGCTATATGAAGATGTGTATTTGGCAAATATTTATTTGTCTTTGTCATATTTGTAACATAGTCGGTTGCCTTCCACCAATCACTGGCCTGATGTGGTTCTCTTACAAAAACCACACCTTTGAGCCCCTGTTTTCTAAGCTGCATAAGCCTTGCAAGTGTTTACCCAAGGGTATTGAGAAGTGTTCTCAGCCAAGATTTTCTTGGCCTGTGATCGGTGGAAGATAGTCAACTATGCTATACATATGCTATATAGACCCATTCCCTTGGGATTGCTAGGCTTCGACTCCTGGCACCTCGAGTATGCCACAAACACCACATCTTCCTTGTGGCCTATCTATCACATCGAACATACGATGATTCCGCAAAGTATATTCGAACAATAAAACTATTGCGTAAATAACTATGAATACCTCAAGCAGGACATGGCTTGAACACGGTACATCGCATTGTAAAGATAACAGTTGCGTAGGACCTGTACTGAGCGTAGAATGATAGCCAAGGATTGCCTTGGGGTCTTCCAATGGCCAAGCAGTATAAGGCTTACACTAAGATCTTGTCTCCATTAAAGGTCGCAGATCTGGGTCGAGGCATGTTAATATGTTGCCAGTGCTTTGGAATTAATGGACTGGAGACAATGGTACTACAGGTACCTGACTTATCATTTGGCTAGTAACGATATATCCTTATATTGGAAGAAAGGGTGGCAATAGATGAAATTCCAAATCACATCCATGGTACAACGAACACTGATTTTTGGACATTTTTGACGATATAACACTGTTTAGGCAATTTTAACAGGTAATAATTACGCTTGTGTAATAAGTCATGTTACAACATAAGTCTACATTCGGTTCTGTCTCTTTGAAAGCAAGTCGTAAATAGTATAGCTATGAAAAAAAGCAATAAAAAAGGAAATTTTGATTATCAAATACATAATTTTACACAAAGCGAAGGTGACTACTCTCTGAGATCTCATAATTACTCCTACTGAGTATCTTCTACATGTACATATCATGTTATTGACAATTGCATCCTATCCATAATAATATGCCTTTGTGCTATACCCTTTGTTCTATGCATATGACAAACCATCTGTTAACTACTAAAAGGTGTTTATGTCAATAACGTGGGTGCGGTTTGCGAGGCTCTATTTGTCTCAGTTCATAGTATGGCATTGGCTCCTCCTTTGTCATAATAGTATCTGCGCATGCGCATACCGTGCCATCTGCTAATTATGCGTAACGTTGTTATCATATTTCCTCCATATACATTTATTAATGTGTGTTTATGTTACACTCTCAGTGAACGTATTTCATCAAAAACACTCTCAGAAGAAACAAAATAGATATCGTTGTGCGAGTTATTACCTCAACATTGAATACTATACAGATATGGCACTTTGGTGAGCGCGATATCAATTTTTATTGCACTCTGGAAAATGATATTGCCCTCGGCTAGTGCCTCGGGCAATATCATTTTCCAGAGTGCAATAAAAATTGATATTGCACGAAACCAAAGTGCCATATTTGTTTTATTATATGCCTGCTGCTCATTCTCAAACCTGATTTGTCAATAGCTGGTCATGGGGCCATCCTGGATGTCAACATGTTAACAAATACAAAAATGCACAAAATTCAACTTTATTTCCAAAAGAAATAACTAACCGAACTCTCTCATCTGTTCAATATAGATTTCCACATAGTAAATATATTTTAGCAATCAAAGTAGTGGTTTTGTACAACTCTCCTTTTTCTGTCCTGGCCTCTGAGTAAAATTTAACCAGCACTTCATCCAGCCTGGCAGTCTCCCATTCCTCAAAGTTGGTTTGGTCATAGTTCCTTTCATTTAGGTAACTCCTGAAGGTTCTATATGCTCTTAAATTAGCTTTTTTAGTGTTGGCAGCATCCTTTGTCAGCAGGAGGTCTGTGGCAGCCTCCTCTGACAGCACAGCAAAACGTCCTGCCTCCATTTTTCTCTGCTTTGAGCAGAAGAACTTTGTTTGAAATGAAAGTGAGGCTCGATTTATTGTAAAACATGGAATCTGGAAAATTAAACAATATTTGATTGTTTTTTATCAATGTATTCAGGACAAAAACAGCAAATGCAATTTAATTTATTTATAATCACTTGATTATGACTATTTAAATAAAAAGAAAAAGGAAACCGTGAAATTTATGGTCATGCTGGTGTTTCCATTTGGTTTAGATTCCGTATATGGATTTTACAATAAGCCATTGAACCCTACTGGTTCCTTTTCTCATTTCACTAAGAAACAAGGCTTGTTTCAATGGGTGTGAAGTGAGACAGTGATGTAAACATTAGATTGCACTCAAAATGAGTGCAATATCAATTTTGTAAGGGAATATCAGTGGATACAGGTGATCACATGACCAGCTATTGACCAATCAGGTTTGAGAATGAGCATCAGGCATATAATAATATACAGATATGGCACTTTGGTGAGCGCGATATCAATTTTTATTGCACTCTGGAAAATGATATTGCCCTCGGCTAGTGCCTCGGGCAATATCATTTTCCAGAGTGCAATAAAAATTGATATTGCACGAAACCAAAGTGCCATATTTGTTTTATTATATGCCTGCTGCTCATTCTCAAACCTGATTTGTCAATAGCTGGTCATGGGGCCATCCTGGATGTCAACATGTTAACAAATACAAAAATGCACAAAATTCAACTTTATTTCCAAAAGAAATAACTAACCGAACTCTCTCATCTGTTCAATATAGATTTCCACATAGTAAATATATTTTAGCAATCAAAGTAGTGGTTTTGTACAACTCTCCTTTTTCTGTCCTGGCCTCTGAGTAAAATTTAACCAGCACTTCATCCAGCCTGGCAGTCTCCCATTCCTCAAAGTTGGTTTGGTCATAGTTCCTTTCATTTAGGTAACTCCTGAAGGTTCTATATGCTCTTAAATTAGCTTTTTTAGTGTTGGCAGCATCCTTTGTCAGCAGGAGGTCTGTGGCAGCCTCCTCTGACAGCACAGCAAAACGTCCTGCCTCCATTTTTCTCTGCTTTGAGCAGAAGAACTTTGTTTGAAATGAAAGTGAGGCTCGATTTATTGTAAAACATGGAATCTGGAAAATTAAACAATATTTGATTGTTTTTTATCAATGTATTCAGGACAAAAACAGCAAATGCAATTTAATTTATTTATAATCACTTGATTATGACTATTTAAATAAAAAGAAAAAGGAAACCGTGAAATTTATGGTCATGCTGGTGTTTCCATTTGGTTTAGATTCCGTATATGGATTTTACAATAAGCCATTGAACCCTACTGGTTCCTTTTCTCATTTCACTAAGAAACAAGGCTTGTTTCAATGGGTGTGAAGTGAGACAGTGATGTAAACATTAGATTGCACTCAAAATGAGTGCAATATCAATTTTGTAAGGGAATATCAGTGGATACAGGTGATCACATGACCAGCTATTGACCAATCAGGTTTGAGAATGAGCATCAGGCATATAATAATATTTGTTACCGTTTTGGTTTATGATTTAAAAAGGTGTAAAGCTTGGTTAAAATTGTTTGGCATTCTTTAGAAACCGAAAACCTGAACCTAAAGAAGCGTTTTTATTTTGATCATGATATTTTGCAAAAAGGCTTCTTTAGGAAAAAGTATTTGTCAGAACTCGGCTAGGATTTCCTCTGTAAATATTTTGATAAACTGTGTTCTATTCTTGAGAACTCTTTCAGTATGATTGAATCGAACTTCATATGCCAAGTGGGACTCATGTGCAGGCATCTAACATGGTAGAGGCTGGCATTAATATGTAGCTTGTGAGTTTGGAGCCGCACTGTTGTCTGCCACCTGCGCGTGCGCACCGCAAAGTTGTTTAAGCTCGTGTCTGAACATCGGGCCACCAAGACAATACATGAAGAAATTGACAGCGGAGTTACAATACCAAATAAAAAGTACGACACCAAACACGTCCTCTGTTAACTCTTTCCTCTCCTCAGATATAAGATAGAGAGATATAACAGTAATATACAGTGGCATTACCAATATCATGAATACAAAGCTATTGACAGTCAGCATAATATTCATGCTGTTTAGTTTCCTCGCCTGGGCATCATTGGTTTCGTTTCCCGGTTTTACCTTATGCCGATTATGCAAGATCTTGTATACGATCATACCATTACATACTGCGATTATCACGAACGGTACAAGCGCGGCAAAGACATAATCTATAATCTGCCAGCTTGTAGCGAGGAACGCTTTGTAGTCCTCGTCTACAGGGAAGCATCCACCAAAAGTTGTAAGATGCGTTTTCCCAGAGCTCCAGTGCGTTAACAGAAAATGCCCGTCTTTCACAATGGCAAGAATCAGAACGACAGCTTCGGAAATCAAACTTGATCTTTTTGTACACAATCTGTTTGCCCTAGTTGGAAACCATACACTGACAAAACGCTGCCCTGTTACAACGCAGAGAGTCCAGAAGGAAATATCTGCGACAAAGTATAACAAGAATAACTGACCCTTACAGACACTGCTGGACAGGGCCCTTATTTCTATGTCAAAGGTCGTGAGTAGCCACCAGCGTATCAGACCGACGTGCAGAACACACGTGTCGACCACCGATAGCACTATGAGGCACACAGAAAACGAATACTGTTGCATTTTCTTCCGAGAGCAGACGATAATAGACAGGACGTTCCCAATCGTGCCGAGAAGGATTACCGGTGGACTGAGAACCATCCACATCCATTGTATAGACTCCTTCATCTTTAACAAACCTTTAGAAATACTCTCCTACACAAAAAGTTCTGAAAGTTATTTTTGGTGATCCTTATAAGTTGTAATGAAGAAGTATTCTAATTATACTGGCACGAAAATTTCGAATTCGTAATTGTATTCTCTACAGTTTATTTTGTAGTAATACATATAGTGTATTGTCAATAATGTGTGTTACTTTTCAAATAGCATCAGATGAAACATTTTATTAGTTTCCCATTACTATTGTTGGACACGTAATAATTAAACGGCATTGACCTGTGTTTTCGTTTTTTATAACTTATCTTCAGCGAGAATACCGAGTCACTATATAAACGTTGGGGTTCTTGACGGGTCGTCTAGATAACGTTGCAATGTTGGGAACTAGAGGGTATGTTCATTGCAGGCCCGGTCCCCTATACGCGAACGGCATATGTGTATAGCATAGGCCATTGAGAGTAACAGAAGGTCCCACATAAAATAGACAGACAATCTGTCTCCTAAATATGTTATTTTCCTTACAGCGTGATATTGTTGTTATGCGCCATGCGAATGGTGTGGTCAAAGGAAATGTGCTGATTCCGATTATCTCACTTCAATTCGTTGTCTTTTTCATCGATGTTGTGAATAGTGAAGAAAAATGAAGATGTACATTTTACCTTTTGTCCAAGGTTAGACCATTTTTGAAAAATTGTTATGTTCTAAGTATGATAACAGTGAAAAAAGCAACAACATGTACATGCATTATTTAATCAAAGGGAATTTGATAACAAAAATAGTTTCAGTAACTGATGTCAACTGTTCTTAACAATGATTTATAATAATGTTCGACATCGGCGCATTCAGCATAGATGTAGGTGCATAAAGTTCGTTTTGTGGCATCGCTGTGAGAAAATACTGAAACATCTTGCCAAGGGTTTCCAAACAATATACGCAGTCTTTCCTTGAAATATCATAAGAACCTTGGAACGCAATGACAAGGGTATTCAACTAATATCCACTTCTATCGTAAAGGTATCATCCCTGAATTCTTTTGCGATTTGACCCCAAGATCCTCTCGTCTTGTCGAATTAGTTTCCTACGTTACATACGTGATTTTCCTGAAACAATATCTTTGGATAAGCAGTTCCGTCAAAGTCACCATCGTGTTAAATACTAGTACCTCAGGCATCAACGCGATAATACTCGGTCAATATCTGTTCTTTAGGTTAAAAACGTATCACTTCCCAAGTAATCCAATGCCATTGTACAACAGTCTTCATTAATGTCGTTATCGAGACAGATTCGGTTGGTAAGAGCGTTTAAAGAAATGCCTTTTGTTTTGACTCAAATCGTGATAGTCCTAAAGCGATACAGAGTATCTTTCAATATGTTCCATCATGTCGTCCTGGAGATTGCTGCCTATGGCATGCTGCTCTCTCTTTCCATTAATGGAGCATACTCTCTCCCATACACAAAGTCACATCATCCAATAGCGATCTAGGTGTGACACCATGCCTTTATGTATGCTTAACGCAACCTCAGGTTTCACTCACTGTTGACATACGTTTTGTATCTCAGACGGTTGTGCTTTAAAACTGCATGATGATTAGCGTTGTATACGTTGTTTAGAACTGCATATCGTAGCTTATTCATCCGTTTCCTCCCAATTGTGTGGTAATCGCCTGGAAATAGAAGTATGCTGATGATCATCTTAATAGGGTTCATCGCAGTAACACTCAATGCTCTCATGCGTGAAATCTTTGTATGCCAACTTTGGGGAATCGCATCCACTTAATAACGATCTTGTTATAATGCACCAATGACACATATGTTTACATAATGCAACCTTTGCATTTATCTATCTTTATGTGAAGTCATGCGGATAACCTGCGCATGGGATGTGTTTGTTTACAGCAGTAGATCACCTACTTTAGGAGCAGTGTATGGATTGCGGTGAACATTAGCCTATCGCTTTAATTGGCTTACGTTTGCGCAATTACACTCGAAGGTCTGTCACTGACAATCACCTTAGAATTTGAAATTTTGCTTTTCGTCACTTCTATGCCATATTGCGGTTATGCGTGACTAGCAAGTTGTAACTGGAGGAGGAAACTGGAGTACACGGCAACGATCACCGGCTAATCTCAAGTCATTGGTAACTTTCTCACATGCCCCGCCTGGGATTCTAACAATCACCTTAGATAATCCGCCATTGCAATCAGTACCTTTTAAAGCTGACCTGCAAATATAGATTCAGGATTTAAAGATTTAGGTGCTCTTCAACCCCCCCCCCCGTCCCTCTAGTATCTGGAATTTGAAATTACGATTATTGTCATTTTTTCTGCCATGTTACCGCTACGTCGCGGATAGCCAGTTGCACATTTAAGTGGTGAAGAAAACCAGAGTACTTATATGGCTGCTAGTTGCAGGGTAGCGTTCTGTAATCCAAAGATCCCTTTAATTGTAATTACGATTTCAGTTTTAAGGTTACCGAACAAGATGTAGGTTTCTCAATATATATCTCAGGTAACGTACACAGAATACCATTGCATGCATGTATGTTTGTATGTTTATTGACTGAAAGAACACGAGTTCTTATCAAAATCATACAAATAC
>OZ012687.1:50791161-50828661 GCA_963942565.1 Maea johnstoni | reverse complement strand
TGGGGAATAGATACTACCCCTTAGGCGGTTGAATAAAATGTTGAGATTATCAGATTATTTTGTATTTTGATCTGTCTAATGTTGTAGGTAGCTATGGTGGGGGTTTGGAGATGACGATAGATGGCGCTGGTTTTTCACCTGATACTATTGTTAAGGTGTGTGGGCAGGCATGTCTCGTCAAGGGAACTCCTTCACTGACGCAGAGTAATTGTCTGTTGCAACGATATCAAGGTAAGTTAGAATGAAAAACAATTTATATCATTTTTGATTGAAATCTGATCTGATATCTAGGGAATATACTAATTATGGGAAGAATAAAGTAATGAGATGAGTTTTGACTGCTCTTGATAAAGTCATTTTACATGATACAGTTTATGCAGACCTATCCACGATATAAACACATTGATTTAATGGAATGAATTGTGTTTCGTTATTCATTATGAACGTGATGATGATAATAATAATGATAAAAAGATAAATGATAATAATTATGATAGTAATAACAATGATAATAACAATAATAATAATATAATGATAATAATAACAATAACAATTATAATTATGAGATTGTCATTGGTATGTTATCACTAGCTAAGTTTGATTCTAGACAGCAAACAAAAACATTCTTCGTTCGCTTTCAAAATATAAATCATGTAACTATCATTATATACATTTCGGTCTGAAGTTCAGCATTTAAAAGATGTACTGTTCTCTGTTTGAAGATGAGTCATCCTCTGAGAGATCATGTGACGTTCAGGTGATTCTGCCTGGAGGAACATCTGCTGTAGCAGTGAAGAGGTTTCAGTATATGGCGAAACATACTGCTAGAATCACTGCTGTGTCGCCATCTCGTGGCGGAACTGCTGGCGGAACTGAAATCGTTATCTCTGGTACTAATTTCAAGTAAGGGAAACAAAACAATATCAAGTGTTCCTTACACGTGTTCTTTAATATTATTTCATCATTTTCTCTTATTCGTTTTAGTTATAGTTTTGAATATTTCTTATTTAATTGAAAGTTAGGAATTTTGCCGTACTTTGGCTAAAACATGAAGTTGTTGGTGATGATGGAGACCATAATACCGCAGGAAACCACTGGCCCACAACCAGTCATGAGATATTTTACCATGAGTTGTACGTATGAATTTAAAGAGATCTCATTACGTGTCTCTCAAGCTGGAGTGGAGCCTTGGAGCATATGTAGAAGCTTGACAGAGCGAGCTCTCGGTGTCTACTGCGTTATAATCTTGTGGCAACAGAAGCGGGCTCCATCAAAGGTTAGGTGCAAATTTAGGGAAAGAAACACTTTTTAATGTACAGGTATAATTCTAATTCCTTTCGTTATTGTAATTGTCTTTATTGACCGATCCATCCTAAGCTGGTGTACCACCCTGCTCTCCGAGGAAAAGAAAAGGGATGTGTGGATCTGTCTATGGATACCATGCACCTAAAATATCCCTTGGTCCTCTTTGGATCTGAAGGCTCTGCTCTTACTATCCCTTTTTTCTTATTTCACTTAGAACTATTATGCTTTGTCATATTGTTCTTTACCAATGACAAAGAACCACTCTTTTGGTAAAATTGTGTGCCAATATGCCTTTAAACCTCATTCATTCCTATCCAAATGGATACAAAAGTTGTGTGAATAAATAACGTGAACATTAAAGCAAATGACATATACATTGGTTTAAATCATACGACATGCTATAACCACGAAAATGAAAAAAGTAATTTCCGCCTCTACTGAGCATAACGAGCTAGCTAACTTAAGCAAGAGCTGTATTATAACATTGTTTTATGCGGTAATTTCTCATTTTCCAAATGGTGCAATATTCCAGGCACTTATCGTTTTGCAGCATATATGATTTTTATTACACTATATGAATTTTTTATGCATACAATGTCTAGTCATGTTTAAGCAATTATTTGTGTTAATGATACAATCTAGATTGGTATGTATAATTTGCAATTTTGCTAGAAGAACTATTGTGTTTTAATGCTTAATACTGATTTTTAATATGTATTGTTTTGTATCCATTTGCGGAAGTAGATGTGTACACGTTTGTTTTGTAAAGCTTGCAATTTGTAAGTGCCATGTTTCAACTTTCGATATTGCAGGGAATCGGGTAATAATGCCTTCATCGATGGAAGTAGGTGTGATGTTATAAGTGAGTCAACAACGTCTATCACGTGTGTCACTGGGGCTCACAACGGCACAACTATCTCTCCTATCACAGTGGAACACCAGCTAGGCATCGCTTTACAGGTACATTAGACTACAATATAAAGTAACGATATTAAATCGCTTTACAAGTCGACCAGTGGCTTGCCATGGTGATTCAGATGTCTGGGCATCCTGGGACGCACAGTCGAAAATTAGACACGCAAATATTTTCATGTATATAAATTTATACATATATGTATATACATATATGTATATACATAACTATATATACATATACACACACAATCATATATATATATATATATATATATATATATATATATATATATATATATATATATATATATATATATATATATATATATGTATATATATATATATATATATATATATATATATATATATATATATATATATATATATATATATATATATATATATATATATATACACACACATATATATATATATATATATATATATATATATATATATATATATATATATATATATATATATATATATATATATATATATATATATATATATATATATATATATATATATATATATATATATATATACAATTTCAAAAACACACAAGTCAGACATCCGGAGAGAGAATGAGGGAGTGTCATTTCTACATGTGTTCATTTGCAGGGTGACGTTACGTTCCAGTACGTTGACGTATGGTCTTCACGTTTCACGTGGGGCGGTGAGGCGCCGCCTGTGGCAGGAGACTTTGTTATTGTACCTAGCGGACAGACACTCCTATTGGATGCTGACACTCCTATACTCAAATTCCTCTTGATTCAAGGTTAGCAGATTTCAACGACCGAATAAACATTTATTTAGAGGACTACGAGTACTACAGTCTGCATAGCAACTGGCGATGATGACGTTTACATTATTTTAGATCCAGTGGTTACCCTAGTTGATTCACGCATGAAGCATAGACATGGCGTGACACATGTCAAAATAACCTATAAAAAAGATCATACATACATTTCGAAATACATATAGAAGGAAAATTATGTTATTTGTTGATCAAACAATATCTTTTCATATGTTGTACAATTATAACTCGTTTTAGCAGTTATCTTTACAATTATCAAGCATAAGAGTAATACAAACGGGTAAGCTTTTTGACCTCCCCAAATCTTCACTTTTGAGGTGTATATATCACACTGCCACGGAATTGAATATCAGGAGTAGAATGATAGTATACCTATACCGTTAGGATGAATTTACATCTATGACATTTCTTTTGTGAATCGTGGTAAAGTGAATGCGCTAATGATATTATATCTCTCATCCTTATTCCTGAATAATGAATGATTGAATTTAAACACGGTCCGGGGTAAGCATATCTTTTTATTCCATTTAGATGGAAATGCACTAATGATATGGCCATATAGACTAGGCATACTAGAAGTTATAATGTTGAAATATTTATTCTATGGTACGCATCTGTTAAATTAGAGAATGCTATGTGATAGTTCTGTTGTTGCATAATTTTTATTCCTGATGATGTGTCACCGTGTTCCTCACCCATTTTCCTAGATAAATCAATACATGCGAGGAAAGCATAATATTTCAGATGGAACAGATGTATAATGTTTTGATTTTTGTTTGTTTTTTACCACTAGGAGGAGCTGTTATTTTTGATGAAAAGGATATCAACCTGAATGCAGAATATATTCTCATCACGGACGGCGGCTTACTACAAGTGGGAACCCACGAGGACCCGTTTCGCCATAAAGCAAATATTACCATACATGGGCATGTGCGTTCGAAGGAGCTGCCCATATATGGAGCCAAAGTTCTAGGGGTTCGTCACGGAACGTTGGATCTTCATGGTAACTTCTAATATTTTGAAAAAATATGTTGCATAGAAAAATAAATAAATAAAACCCTTTTGCCATGTCTGCCATAAGATACAAGAAGGCTAAGTGCAAATTCCTGCAATTATCTCTTACGTAATTACGTCATATCGTTACATAGTGCATTATATTGACTTATCTATTCGCAAATAAATAAACACATACTTAAACACTTTTCATCTAATGGAAAATGACGAAAACACACATATTTCTGTTTTATGAAATAAACAGAAATATGAGGATGTGGTATCATTTCGTTACATGCCATACATGCATACGTGACTGCTAAACGTTAAGATATCAATTGCATAATGGAATAGCATGTTAATGTGTTTTAGCATTGCTTTTTATTCATCCAATAATGGCAAATCTCCTAGTGGTACCTTATCTATTTCCGTATTCTTATTTGGCATTATAACTAATGATCTTAATGAAACATAATCACTGTTGGCAGCGGAATTAATGAATCACTTCTTTTGTATCTGTATTGAAGATAAAACGTATGCACACTGAATATTCATTCTAAATTGTCAGGTTTACCTACTCCCGTCACATGGACACATTTAGCAAAAACTGCCAACGCGGGAAACCACGAGATTACGTTACTGAAATCAGTCCGCGAGAGTTGGAAGGCGGGAGATTCCATTGTCATAGCAACAACAGGCGGAACTAGAAGCATGAACCAAAGCGAGGTTCATACAATAAAATGGGTAGGTGATATAGATGATATGCCCACATATGAATAGATCAACCCCTTTGATACCTTTATGTATGCATGGCCTTTATATTGTCGCGCAATAAGCGCGGCAAATAAGCATACATGTACGTACTGCTATCAACATATAAAAAAACAAAGAACTGGAATCGTTAACAGTTCTTCAGGGTTATAGAGTTAGACAATATACATATGTTGTACTGTATATTTTCTATTGATTATAAGATGTGAATGATATGCGATACTGACATCCTTGTCATGGTATGAGTTTTGTGAACATGTCGCTGTTTAATGCACGAGAGGGGAATTATAGTGAAAAATTAATTCAAATATAGTGACCTTGATAAAAGGAAATTAGCACATTTTTCAGCAATTACTGAATTGCCATTTTTTTGTTTTTGTTTTCATTTTATGTAAATCCATATAATTTTAAACATTATACGCAGCTCGTACATTTAGTAAGTCACTATCATAACTTGTTTTTTGAATATAAGAAACCTCAAACGCTTAGTTGACAATATAAACATTGTAGATTTTTTTTCATGTCAGTAAAGGGGAAATATTGATTTCCACCGCCGACATTTGTATAGTTAACCGTAAAAGTTTCATGTTATCACCTTTTCTTCTATATTGAGGCAAACCTTCGCCATGTATGAAGGGCAGAAGGGGGTAGGCCTAAGGTATTCTACTTCTTAACCCCTGATCACTGGTAAAGTTTTCATATGACTCTTTCCGGAAACGAACCTGAGCAATGGTGAGACACAGCCTATTGCAGCACCTTAGACCACTCGGCTATTGGTAGACCTTACTGTTCCATGGTGCATACTACCCATTGTGTTTTGCTTTAGAAGCAAAAGGTACGTGATATAACAACTTCGACGGAGCATATATTTTCTCTCATTTCAGATATCTGAGGATGGCCTGAAAGTAACACTGGAAAAGCCCTTGCAGTATCGCCATATTTCCACTCGCCAAATGTTTGATGGTGTTGTCTTGGAGACACGTGCGGAAGTCGGCCTACTCACCCATAACGTTGTCGTCCAAGGTTCTGTCCACAGCCAGTGGACAGAGCACGTGCCGAAATGTCCCTGGGATTTCGACCCTGGTATGACAATATAGCTGCTAGAAGTCCTCTACTACTGAAACTCTACTTTAAAGCTGAATTTTCAGAATTTATTCTTTATATATTTTATTTGGTGCTGTTTCGTCCAAGACTTAGTTTAGGACAAAACATAAAATACTCACTATATTCGCAATGTAAACGTGTTTCATACTGTCGTTATATGTAAATCCAAATCTAAAAAATGCACTTTAAATGGTGTTGCTGCTCAAAAAAATGTGCGTATGTTTTCATGTCACGTGTTATGATGTGATAATCCATTCATGCCCGAATATTTTCTTCACAAGTTTGTCCAGTAGTATTTCTGAAAGTAAGTTTTGACATATGTTGAAATAATACAAACTACTTGAGGGAGAGTGGGATAATCTGAACAACACCTAATTTCTGCAAAAATAACTCTGGTCCACCGTCGCAAACATATAATCAAAATAGTTGGGACATGAAGGTCTCCTGTATTTCATTATTAGAGAGAAAGAAAAATATTGTAAACCCCTTTCCTTTCTGTAGGTAACAAATATTTGCTTAACAGAATCCTTTAATAATTCTTAAATTTCTTGATGAACTTTATTACTGACTGATTGTTTGTCTTATTCCATTTGTAATATACTTGCTTTATTTTGTATGGATTTTGTATCTCTAGATATAGTCAATGCAATAAACATGCATGCATACATACATACACGCCTTAGGTGCTTGTCATTGCAGACCAGTTCTTTACCCAGACATGTTTTCGGGGCCGGTATGGTGAGGAAATAGCCAGTGACGAATTCGGCGCGCAGATTTTCATTCACAATCGAATACCAGGGTTGGCGAAAGCCCGGATTGAACATGTGGAACTGACACACGTGGGCCAAGCGTACCGCCTCGGTCGTTACACCATCCATTTCCATCTCAACGGCAACGTGACTGGAAGTTACGTCAGAGGCTGCGCAATTCACCATTCGTTCAATCGCGCTACCACCATCCACGGCGTCACTGATCTGCTGCTTGAAAACAACGTGGCCTATGACGTCATGGGTCATACTTTCTTCTTTGAAGACGCCATTGAGACCAAAAATGTAGTGCAGTACAATCTCGGCATTTTCACTAAAACGAGTTCTAGTTTATTGAACACTGATGTGACACCTGCAACATTTTGGGTGACAAACCCTGACAATATCGTCCGTCATAATACCGCTGCGGGGGGTACCCATTTCGGGTTCTGGTACAACATGCCAGAACACCCTACAGGGCCGTCCTATACCACATCGGTGTGCCCCCGTCACGTTCCTCTGTTGGAGTTTTACAATAATACTGCACATTCAGTTGGAAGGTGAGAACACACCCATCCTTATCATTATTAATGAATACATACTGCACTATTCAATATATGTGATCTTTAGTTATACGGAATTATTTGCTACCCGCGATTGGTTAAAGAAGTACATACGTGGTTCCACCTGTCAAGGTTGGCAGTCAGCCGTTAAGAACTTTTTGTGAATAAACTATATTTAAGGTACATGTATTGTTACAGCAGCACTCAGAAATGTTCATTTATCAACTTCCAGATAAGTCAGTCACTGAGGAATTTAGAACAACAATTATGTTTATCATCAGATTCATATCTACCAGTAAAATGTTCACAACAGAACATTTCTGAAGCAGACCATGTTCCCTAAGCCACATAAATATATAAACATATAATCACACAAAATCACAACATGTAACATTCTTCTCATGCTACTTATATCTCAGTTATCACATCCTTTGAAAATGTAAGTCCTTAAGAATAAGTATTGGTAAACTCCACCATACCTTTTGCTCGACATATGTGAAACATAGGTTATACCTTTGGCATAACTTAAACTATTAAAAGTGCACAAGTATTTTGCCATATTTCTACAAGTACGTATAACCTGCTTGCCTGTATTACCTATCTTAGGAAGAATCTAGATACGAGTTACCATTTGGTTTCGACTTAATAGGTTTATGGCAATTGATATGTCTTATCTTTTGTTCCTTAGGTAGGGTTTATGGGTTTTTCCAGTATTACCGCATAAACTATCAATCGATTTCTCCTTTTTCTAGAGATATAGATAAAAACGTTCAATAGCAATAATATCTGCTATCGACATTTTTATATTTTCTTCCCGTAGGGTCCATAGGTATTTTAGTATTAATTACCCCAGAAATAACCTATCATAACATTTTTTTCTACATATATGGGTTAGGCGTGCATTGTTATCCACGTATCCGCATAAAAGTCCCGCATGTTACCAATTGTTCTCCAGGTACGGCCTGTGGGTATTCGAGTTTTACCACCCACGTAAAGGGGGGAGTTGTAGCGGCAGTGCACCCCCCGAGCCCGCGCATTTCCAGGACTTCACGGCGTGGCACTGTGAGAGGGGGGCAGAGACAGTGGGAGGGGGCTCGGTACAATTTCACAGATTCCTTGTCGCGGATAACATTTTCGCCGGTATTGAGGTACGTCACAATTAGAATAGTATACCAAATCATATACACCCTGTCTTCAATTTGCCGTTCTTTACACGTGCCTTTAGTAGTATGGCCGGTGGAAATATACAAACGTGATCCACTGATGTGTAATGATACTTTAGGCTGAGGTTACGAAGATGAGGTTAGCGTGTGTATATTTTGATAAATTAGATATGGCAATGCATAGCCCAATGCTTAGTTAATAAAGATAGCAAATAGGGAAATATATTCTGCTGTAATATTGAATAAGTGAGACAAAAAGAAGTAGATATTACAGGAGAATATCATTTCATATTTGAAAAAGGAAAAACTAAACAACACCTAAACAAGTAGATTAAAGTAGGATAGAGCACAACAGTGTAGGACACTGAGTATTGTATGTGTATATGGCTTTCATTTGGAGTGCTGAAGATTTCACTTTACAACCCTGCTGGAGGGTATTTGTGGCTTTTAATTTGCGCATTCAAGTACTTAATCTAAACAATATATAATAGGATATTTATTTGGTGGATATTATTTTGGCGCGATCATTGGGAGCGCTAAAGTAGCGAAAACTAAATGAATGTAAAATATTAGTTTTACAGTAATAGTAAACTTGTAAATATGTTACTTTTGGACATGACAGATTAATTACCAAACTCTGGTACCAGGAGATACGAGTATGCTAACATGTACAAAGACTGTTCGATTACATTGGTAATGCTACTGCAAACCTTTACTTTTTAAAGGTAATTAATCGCTATGCAAACCTGGTCAGCCTCACAAAGATACTGGCGTTGCTTATTTTGTAAAACCAAAACAAAGTAATATGGCATTGCAAACTATTAGAATAATCAGTAGTGTTTCATGATAGCGTAATCGTTTTGAACAGTATTCTGGTATCTTTTGCCACGGAATTAAAATGCACACATTGGTCAATTAGTGCACGCAATCAATTTCGGAATCTAAAAGTTCTACTTTGTTTATTTCTTTTTTAACGATCACGAGCCATTCAAGTAGGACATTTGAAACACTTTGTAAATGTTTACTTACGTTAAACCTTTACTACTGAGGACTTATTCATTTCAAGATGTAACCGTATTATCGAGATCAGCACAATATTGGTTATAGTTGATTTCATACTAGATCGTATGCAGTTTTGTGATATTTCCCATCTGTCACACCTACTTATCCAACTATCCCTTGGCTGAAGTATTTTACCAAATAATCAGGATGTTTTGGCCGGCCACTGTGAGCATCAGTTGTTTCTGTATTGTTAGACTGTGGTTGGACAAGGGCCATGGGGAGACCAGGGTCCGATGATTAAAGACTCCACCGTCATCGCATGGTCACACAATAACCTTGAGGAACAATGTACTCAGTCTGGCATCAAAACACCGAAGCAAGGTCGACAGCAGGTCTTTGGCGCCAAGTTCTTTAACTTTGATTTTCCGGGGTAGGTTACAATACTGTTTTATAAATAAGTCTGATTCTTTTCTAAACTACTGATAATTTGGCAAAACTTCATGTCCAATTGACATTCGGGTATCTTTGCATGAATAATCCCACAAGCTTATGAAGTAGCTATAGCAGATATAATACACCTCATACATTTCACATCCGGACACTACAAACATACATCTATGTATAATTGTATATCTAGTATGTGTTGTGACAAGTTGAATTGTGCGTTATCTGCACACAATACAACCTGGATGATCGAATTGCAGAGTTACTCTGCTCTCTTCTGGTTTAGGGTTAACCTTAACTAATTGATTAATTATACCAATCGCTTAAAAATTTGCTATAATTGATATTACCGCTACTATCGTATAATTGATAGGGTGCATTTTTAACGCCTCGTTCGAGGCAAAAAGTGAATCCAATTCGTGTTATAAACAGTTAACTTAAAAGTAAGGATGTGGAAATAGGCGAGATGAGTGTACATCTACACGCCCTGAATCCAATAAACGTTCAATGCATCTACATACAGGTTAGGGAATCCTTCATCCGAATATGCCACAAAGGAGCACGCGTTCTGCTGAGCTTTTCTTATAATTATCATTATTATTATCATTAGTGTTATTATTATTATCATTATTTTTATAATTGTTATTATCATTATTATTATTATCATTATCACTATTATTATCATTATTATTATTATTATTATTATTATTAATATTATTATTATTATTATTATTATTGATTATTATTATTATTATTGTTATTATTATTATTATTATTATTATTATTATTATTATTATTATTATTATTATTATTGTTATTATTATCATTATTATTGTTATTATTATTATTATTATTATTATTATTATTATTATTATTATTATTATTATTATTATTATTATCATTTCGTTTTGATGCTGGCCCTCATTTTATTTTTACTGCAAACACAACTGGTTCATCTTGTCTTTGGAATAAGTTATGCCTTTAAACTAGCAATATAATAGCGATATATGGTGAAGATTGGTGATCTTCTTTCAGCTGTGCGGCCCTCAGCCATTGCTCGCAATGCAAGCACCGAGAGGGAGGCTTTCCCGCCAGAACTCGGGAGCTGCAGTTCTTCAACTCTCCGCATAGGGTCGCATGGGCATGGGAGTTCGAGGGCTGGTATGAGGACCTGGACGGCACCCTAACAGGGTTCGTGAATGGGGTGGCAACCCCCACTATGGCGATCCTTCCACCAAGGCTCTGTTCACCGAGAGAGGAATTCAATGCTGGGCTACACAACGGCAGTGCGTGCGCCTCGCCTGTGACCATGCACAGGATGGCTCTCAATGAGTTCTCTCCGTCTGCTTTAGAAGGTCAGGTACCCCCATAAGCGGGCTGGCGCGGTCGCTGTATAGATGCGTGGCGTTGTGGATGGGCTGTCTATGATCCTTCTACAACTGATTACTTGAAACAATAAGTTAAGAGGAAGATTTTTTTTCCTAGTCCTGGGCTTGTATCTTCTCGCGATATGACCATGATAGCTGTTTAAAGCGATTTAAAAACCCATTCCTTCCTTTGTCTCTTCTATTACTCGAATTACTCATCACACATATGCATGGTTTCATGTTTGTTAGGAATTAACTTACATTCCAAAACCTAGGCCAAATGATCATATTGCGATGAGATAATAACACAGAACCTCGAAGAAGTTCCCTCCTCCGTATCAATATTCTCAATGGAGTATTCGGCTGCAGAGGCACCATACACCGACTCTTTCAACGTCGCACTTGTGCATAGCTACCAGGGAAAGCCACTATTACTGAAATTGTGATGGATTTGTAAAACTCATCCAAAGCTTATAATTGGCTGATTGAATATCTGCTGGATTGCCTTATTATTATTATTATCATTATTATTATTATCATTATTATTATTATTATTATTATTATTATTATTATTATTATTATTATTATTATTATTATTATAATAATGAATACTTTTTAATTTCATTATTATCATCACTATAATCATTATTATTAGTATTATTATCATTATTATCATTATTATTATTATTATTATTACTATCATTATTATTTCACCTCTCCATATGCTTTAACGTAAAGAATTTCTCATGATATATGCGATAGTATATGACAGTGGTTGCCATTACCAGACAAATCAGAGCGTTTCCTGTCTCTAACCTATCTCTACCATTGCAGGGAAAGACCTTGTCATCAGTAACGAGTGGGGTACCTCCACAAGTCCGTATAAGTTTAAACGTCTGACGCATGGGAAAGGATGGATGGCTACTCTGGTTGGCACAAAGACATACAACATGAAATTTGATAATATGGCACACGTCACGAATACGAGGTAAACAGACAGATAATTTTACCAAAATATCTGTATCCGTTGATTCATTGATCGTATTTCTATTTCGACTGATCACATATATAATATTTTACTCTCACCTAAGATAAGTAATTGCACTATAATTTTTCAAGTTTTGCATGTGTGGTCTGTTACGTTTTTTTTCACACGCTTGGATGATATTGCTTTAATGGTCCAAAGAAAACGATCTTATCAATAGCGAGTTGGTCTTATGTCCCAGCTGCGGCTTGCGAGCAAGTCTCAAGTGACTTGGGGCTTGTTTAGTAGTTGTTTTCGTCGGGTTGCAAGTATAGTATAATAACTTGCATTATCCAGTCAGTTTCGGCTTAAGCTTGATGCACTGTTCGTTTTATCATATTTCATTTATAATATATTTATATATTCATATATCCATCAGATTTTGGGGGACCAGATTTTAAGTGTAGCCTAAGTATTTTTGAACTCCGCATGGTTATCAAAAACACCAAAAAACTAATAGGAGTTATCATTAAAATATGAAATATGCTGTGCCTTTGTCTTGAACCTGCTCTCTTGACTGAATAGTTCATATACGATGGATTGAACGCAACGCAGTTATCATGCTAGCGTTTGATATAACATGTATCTGAAAGTTTTCCACAAATTAAGATTACTACGAGACACAAATTTATGTATCGCCAAAACACTATACCCGAATGGTATTTAACAAATTATAGAACGATATATCTACGTGATTTTATAATTTGACTTCGTTATTAGATGACCTACTTATTCCAGTTACTCCGCGGGATTCTATGAACTATCCGATGAAAATTATGTGGTGATTTCCCACAATTTCACCAGCAGCCAGACTTTTTCACCACCTCCGTCAATAACCTGGCTGTACCTATGTCGCCGTCCAGACTGCGTTACGAGAGCGCGGAGAGCGGGGACTGGTACTTCGACAATGGTACCAGGACGCTGGAATACATAGGTATCATCTCTCTCTCTCTCTCTCTCTCTCTCTCTCTCTCTCTCTCTCTCTCTCTCTCTCTCTCTCACACTCTCTCTCTCTCTCTCTCTCTCTCTCTCTCTCTCTCTCGTCTCTCTCTCTCTCTCTCTCTCTCTCTCTCTCTCTCTCTCTCTCGGAACTAATCGTATTCAAAGCCTCACTTATAAATGGACGCTAACTTAAGACGCCATGCTCAGTGTCACTGACAATGTGGTAACATTGTATCTTCCCAATATCCCAAAATAGGGCTTTCTTCAGAGTTTGCAATTGCAAGATTTCTTTCCATTATTTCAAAACAATGCATAAATACCTAATTTGAAATAGCTAAATATGAACATAAAAACCGCTCACAACAACAAAATATATTGTAAGAGCAGTTTGCAGGAAACACGACATACTGTATATAGATATCTTTTTTAAACCTAGTTTCTGGCCGAGGAATGGAATTGAAATCCCAGCGAGACATGAAACTGAGAGTTTACAAATGTTTTCTGAAGAACTGCGGTAAAGACATTGATGTGAAACCTGAACTTGGGCCTAGGTAAGTGCCCCCTCATCCTCACGTTTAAGTTTGTAATTTGATTACAACGTAATGTAAACATTTATTTGTGAGCGTGTTCAGGTATATGTTACCTGCGTAAAACTAGCACGATAGATATTGTAAATAAATATAATGATAATTCTAATGATAATAATAATAATATAATAATAATAATGATGATAATGATAATAATAATATTGATAATTATAATAACAATGATAATAATAATAATGATAATAATAATGATAATAACAATGATAATAATAATAATAGTAATAATGATAATAATAATAATAACAATGATAATAATGATAATAATAATGATAATAAAAATGATGATGATAAAGATGATAATAATAATAAAAATGATAATAATGATGATAATAATAATAATAATAATAATAATAATAATAATAATAATAATAATGATAATAATAACAATAATTAAAATTCCACTCATAAAGCGCTTATTTCCTTTTAAAATGGTCGATAGAGCTTTGAATCTCTGCAATTTGATGCATGCTGGAGGCTGTTTTGATAATTATTCATAAAAAGTCATTGACTGCAATTTTCAAAACGATAGGCTCTGAGGATTCTCTGAGATACTGTGGTAGGTACATTGGCCTGTAATTTTATCTTGCCTTTCAGACCAGGTAACGCCACCGTGTGGTCTGATTCCAAGTCCTGGGAGAAGGTGGAGCCTGGCTGGGGAGGTCACCATGGAAACGGAGAGTTTGCTCCACCCGTGGATGGCGATGACGTCATGATACCTGCAGGTACGTCATACGCCATCGATCCAAGCACGTTGTTCCGTCCTGAATATGTTTTTTTTTATTATACCTATTGGCTATTCCTACAAGAATGGTATTAAAGACGAATAGTTATATTATGGAAATGTAAGAAAATACATGTGTGCCACACGTAATAGAGGAATGTGCAACCAATGTAGGTTCAAACTGAAGCTTATTTAAATGCTTGATACACGAAACGCAATCAAGGGATATAATGATAGTGATCGTAATTGGTCATCTGTACATTTTGATCTTCAGAAAACACTATGTACTAATAGTGCAATTCGTGGTTAATGTAGCTCACGCCAGTTTATCATTTATATAAATAAAGCTAACAAAAGTTCAAAAGGTTGCGAGTTAGAGATATAGTTCAGGTTATACCTTAGACTGGCATCCTGCGTCTTTCATATTTATATTCCATGCATTTTTATGTACGCAGGCATTTACCAGTGGTCTCCCCCAATTTTACCTTTGATTAACAGTCTGTAGTACCTGTTCAACTTCCCTCTTTAGACTTTCAAATTAATAAAATGTGGCATTTTGTAGAGTTCTTAAACTCTTCACTATAGATCATCATTGTTGACGACATGTACCATATTTTCCATTAGTGTACCTATTTCTTTTTCGAATGGTTATTAAACCTTATATAAGGGTTTCCTAATACAGGAGTAGATAATACTTTGTATGGTTGCTATAGTTTTAATGATATATATGCATCGCTTCTACTATTTTCCTTTTCAAAATTACATTGTCGTATGGACCTTGATTCCTTTCGCTTTTTCTATTCAAAATATGGCATTGATGTTATTTGTGTTATTGTGTATTCGATGTAAGGGTTCGCCGTATTGCTCTCTTTGCTTTATCAGGGGAGTGGATAGTTGCTGACGTTGCGCTACCTAGAATGAAGAAGTTGTACATCTACGGCACTCTGGAGCTGAATAACAGTCGTGACTTCACCGTGGATGTGTACTATATTGTGATCCAAGGAGGGCGGCTGGTCATAGGCGAGGAAAACGATCCTTTCAACCACAAGGCGAGAATCATCCTCAGAGGAGATCACTCTACACCTGAGATCTCCTTACCCGGAGTGGAACTAGGAGCAAAAGCTATAGGTATGGATTAACTTATATACTATCATAGTACCACCGTTCACCAGAGTAGTTTTTTGTATATTGTGAAATCACTGTACGCCGTCTCCGCTGGATCCCTACAACGCAGGTTGGCCTCGTCGCTACATCTATGTGCACCGTTGTGGAGGGATGGAATAAAAGTATTCATTTGCTTTGTATGGTATCAAGTACATATATATCACGTGAATATGAATATTACCTTTTCTAGAAAGCTATGAATACCAACAAATACTAGTATTCCTATTAGTCAAGGGCAATTACGAAGAGTGTCAGAAGTCATAAATGTGTGTTATGTTTCGTCATACATTTGGACAATTAAAACCAAATAGCATAACCATTCTTTCCTTGTATGTATATATCACCATGATTTCATATTTTGCGGCAAAAAAGGAGCATTCGGTGGCCTCGACCTACATGGACAACCTGTGAAGTTACCCTGGACACGTCTCGGGAAAACTGCCGAGGCGGGATCCAGGGTGGTCACACTTTTGGAAGCTGTTGATTGGAGGAAAGGTGACGAGATTGTCATAGCAGCCACTAGTTACGAACCGCACGAGACTGAAACATTCCGGATCATGGATATCGATGATCTTGGGAGAGAGATCACACTCAATTCGACCATGAGATTTCGACATCTAGGTGAGTAATTACTACATACGTTTGGATACCTACACAAATGTACTGCATATACCATTTGTCTGAACATTGACCTTTTCAACTCATTTGCCCATACTGATAGAGACATTTATAAGAAAAAAGAGAGTCAACTGTGTCATAGTGGTCAGATGCTCGGCTCACAAGAGTGCGATCTCTTATTTAAGTCTACAGAGTATCCGTCTAATTAGTGTAATAGTTTTTCAAGTTATTAGGAAGCTAATGTTTAAAAGAGGGAGTTTTCTGTTATGGAATTAAATATAAACATTCAGGTAAGGTTTAAATCAACCAATCGCAAGCAGATGAAGGGTATTGGCCAAAGTAGATCAAGGCATACCTCTATAGCCAAGTGGTCTAAGGTATTGCCACTTATTGATCGATGTCTCTCCCCCTTTTCAGGGGTGATGGCCATAGTTTACCCCAAACTGCCGGTTTCCTCTACCATAAAACATACCAATTCACGCTTTTGCTCTAATGTGGCGGGAAATTGTGACGATAAATGAAATCTAAATCGGAATCCCATGACCTTAGACTCGAATGCCTCCTATCCCAAAAAAAGGGTTTTCTACCATCTTTTCTTCTTTAAAGGTGTTACTCACACTGTGAACGACACCTACAGATCATCGTACACTATGGCTGCAGAAGTTGGTCTCCTTACCAGAAATATCGTTATAGAGGGAGGATGGTATGACGACATGTATAAAGAAAACTTTGGGGCTCGCTTGATTGTAGGATCTTTCACTACCGCATCCGGATTGAAATATAGAGGTAAGAATGCAAATACAATGAAACATGCATAGATTGAAATCATTTTTTCGGTTTAACCAGAAAGTATGATAATGGAAAAAATACAATAAGTTCTGCAACTTTGAACCTTGAGAACTGGTTTTGGTCTTAAAATGTTGGGATGGGATCGCAAAAACTGATGGCATGCCAGAAATGAGTGTGTGTTACCAAGTAGTGTTCCCAGAAAAACTGCAAGAAATCATTTTCTTGAAAAGGAATTTAAGAAAGGGGTGAATTTGATCTTTTGGCCTCTGCTGACCCAATTATGCATTATTCAAAACCTATCAATTGCATTCTGTACTACATGTCAATACAATTGCTTTGATACCAAGAATATAATAAAAGAGGTAAATCCGAGGTCAGGGTGTGAAATTGTGGGTTGGTCCTATGTGGTATGAATGTGTTATATGACATCAAAGAGGTAGTTCTAAAATGGCCGTAAACGAATTGCTCAATTGCCCAGGTGGCATTGTGCACTTCCTGAAAGAGGACATCCTGAATAACAAGAAACTACATAAAAACGTTAGATGTACCACATTGCAAGGCACACCTCCCGTGCCGCCGGCCTATATAGGGGGTGTTTTATAAAAGGGGAAAAGGTGCTTTTTGGCTATGGAAATGTTTACATTGGTCGCATTTTTTCGAGTATAGAGGCGTTCAGATAGCTGCGTGTACTGACTTTTCTCCCTTAACGTATAATCTATTGATTGCAGGCTTTGGTCGCATTGAGAATGTTGAGTTTAAGCTGACCGGTCAGTTAGGTCACTCTGACTCCTACGACCCTCGTTTCTCGTTGGCTTTCCTTAATGTTGGGGATGTGGACGACAAACATCCCTCGTACGTCCGCTCATGCGCATTCCATAACGGATTCTCTCCAGCTCTAGGTGAGTTTTCACGACGGACACCGCAAAACCTATGACGTCACATGCATAGTTTTTTCTATGACTTAGTTCCTGGAATTGATATGCCACAAATTAGATAGAATAATAACGGATTAACTCTTTAAATGTTTATGATTCTTTGCAAATGTGTACAGATACTTTCAGAAAACACACTTTTGATGGTGTCATAGCTAACTTGAATACGTAACAGTTTTGTTCAGTAAACGAAAAATCACTTTTCTAAAGTATTACTTTATTCTTTGGTGCATTGTATTACTTTCTCTATATTCCATATCCAGGTAGATCCAAATAATATATTTCAGTGTAGAATGGTGGATATAATGTGACGATAAACAATACCCAGAATGCAATTCCATTTCAGAATTATTAGTTTGATGCACAATATATGTAAGTTAAAGTGAAATCTACAAAAATAATACAAGTCACAAAATAACCCACTTCCGAATTATTAGAAAACAGTAGTATTTTTTTTGACAACACATGAACATCTATCCCTTACAATGCAGGTGTTTATGGGACCAATAACCTGTCAGTAGTGGACAATGTCGCCCACCACTTGGTGGGCAACGGATTTGACATTGAAGGTCAAGGTCACCAGGTCCTGAATAACCTTTTGACATTGTGTATGTTTCCCGGCACGTACCAGGATCGCCGTGAGGAAGAGAATATTAACTGGATAGCGGGAATGATGGTGAGTTGTCCATGTAGCAGAAAGTTTGCTTATTTTCTATTTTGAATATCGTATATAGAACCGTAACGTTCCTTATTTTCTGACGCCATAGACGCAACAGGAAAAAAAAACAGTACAATACACAATAAAGGTACGGTATGGTGTAATTAAACTTATTCTACTCTAATTTCTAAATGTACATGGGCCTATCAATGAGCTACCGTAAAATTGCAGGGAAATAAAAAATTGTTGGCAATTGTTTAGTTTAATGATAATCTTTCATCCGGCAAAAGACAATGGCAGACATATCTGTAAATGATAGGAATTATTATCTTAAGTGATATATCAAGTATTACAGAACAAATTTATTATCAATGTAGTGTTACTTGGAGAAGTATGCATAATGAATTATGATACTTTTACATTGGGACTTTGTGTGTAGTATGTAATTATTTGGAATTTTTACAAAGATCCAGGGCAAACCGCATTGTGTGACTGACATCCTATCAATTACTAAAGCATGAATTCAGTTTAGGACCGAACGTTACGCTAGGCAATTGTCGCCACAGGCATGTATATTTATGAACTTGACCACTATTTATTGTCCCGCCTTTTAGTTATTTTACTTTAATGCTAAATCTGAATCTTTGGAGGCGAGATTGGATTATCGAACTGTTCCTTGTAATATCCCTCCAGATCCCAAAAGCCAGGAACATCAAACTACGCGGTAACGTCGTGGCGGGATCAGAAATGATAGGTTTCCGTATCAGTGGCGAGGCATGCGCAAAGGATTCCTCTACTGCGCATGCGTGGGGAAATAACGTAGCACACTCTGGACTACATGGCATTCATATCTTTAAAGACGACGGGTTACCTGGATGTTCACGGATAGCTAATTTTACTGCTTACAGAAACTATGACTATGGTGAATTTTCGTTTTATAAAAACACCTTTATGTAATCGTTATCAACCAAGGGTGCATTTTTAGAACCATTTTTTTAAATCGTTTAGAAAAAAAATATCATTTATATATTCGTTTTCATTCATTTGCCTTTAATATTTGCCTTTATATTCCTTTAATCATTTCATTTATTTATTAATCATATATCAATCCAGTTCTTATATTTCATGTATTTATCTTTCAATCCATTATCCATTTGTATATTCATTAATTTGGTAGTTTTTCTAAGTGAGATATGTTCTTTTAAATGCAACATGTCATACGTTATCGATATTTATATAAAGTATTTATATATCTGTTCAGTGTTTTGACCACTGCAAGTAGTGCTTTCCCTGCAAACACAGGTCCAACTATCATCCCAAAATAAACAAGGCATCTTCCGGTTAACAACACCTCCTGTTTACAAAACATATCCAACTAGCCTAGCCTTCCGATAAAAACCCAACTTGTCCAGCCTCCTCAAAATACCACACGATGATTAGTCCACCTATCTAGAAAGACCGTAAATTTCAACTGTCTTACCACTAAAATGATCACCAGTTACCACCTGTCCAGAGAAAGACAGGCCTTACCCCCCCCCCCCTTACCACCTGTCCAGAGAAAGACAGGCCTTACCCCCCCCAAGGCCTGTCTTTCTCTGGACAACACCTCCTGTTTACAAAACATATCTAACTAGCCTAGCCTTCCGATAAAAACCCAACTTGTCCAGCCTCCTCAAAATACCACACGATGATTAGTCCACCTATCTAGAAAGACCGTGAATTTCAACTGTCTTACCACTAAAATGATCACCAGTTACCACCTGTCCAGAGAAAGACAGGCCTTACCCCCCCCCCCCCCCTTACCACCTGTCCAGAGAAAGACAGGCCTTACCCCCCCCCCCCCAAGGCCTGTCTTTCTCTGGACAACACCTCCTGTTTACAAAACATATCCAACTAGCCTAGCCTTCCGATAAAAACCCAACTTGTCCAGCCTCCTCAAAATACCACACGATGATTAGTCCACCTATCTAGAAAGACCGTGAATTTCAACTGTCTTACCACTAAAATGATCACCAGTTACCACCTGTCCAGAGAAAGACAGGCCTTACCCCCCCCCCCCCCCCTTACCACCTGTCCAGAGAAAGACAGGCCTTACCCCCCCCCCCCCCCCAAGGCCTGTCTTTCTCTGGACAACACCTCCTGTTTACAAAACATATCCAACTAGCCTAGCCTTCCGATAAAAACCCAACTTGTCCAGCCTCCTCAAAATACCACACGATGATTAGTCCACCTATCTAGAAAGACCGTGAATTTCAACTGTCTTACCACTAAAATGATCACCAGTTACCACCTGTCCAGAGAAAGACAGGCCTTACCCCCCCCCCCCCCCCCCCCCCCCCCTCCTCCGGAATATAACACATTCACCTGTCTTTAAAGATTCCAGTCCCAAAAGTCTTTCTACTACCTACTGTTTTGATTGTATACATAATGACATTGTGTTTTGTTTGTGTTTTTGTCCTCAAGGAATCTACCACCAAGTGAAAATGAACATAGAAGTAGAGAACTGCGTCCTTGTTGAAAATGGCGCCGGCTACAATCCCATGGGTTTCAGTCCCCCGAGTGTATCTCACACAACTGCACACAAATACTACAAACTCTCCAAGTCCTTGATCGTGGGTTCCTCGCCAAGCTTTGACTGTGACAGGGACACTGGGATACCAAGTATACATAGGAAAAGCGGGTAATGTACCTCGATGAAAGTTCGTGATATGCTCTTAGAAGTGAATTTTCAATTCCTGAATGTAATTGCAAATATGATACTGGAGATATTTTCTGAAAATGTTTCTAGATGTAGTAAGACGATTTGAAGATCATTCGAAATTAGTATTGTTTTAAGTATCACAGCTTGCGCACTCTAGATCATTACATCGGTAAAATGTATCATATTTAACCCTTACTTAAATTTTACTGTTCCTTTGTTTCGTTCTCCGGTTGGTTTTGATCTGAACTTCATATTTTACTTAGTTACAATTCAAAGACGAAATGCCTTTAGATTATGTAATTTCGAGTTAGTTTGACCTTGAATGACCTCTAATATCACAACAACATACCCTACCCTAGGTTGATTGCATGAAATGGAAAGATTGCCTTACAACAAGCATTTTGATACCAAACAATGCCTATGATGTTTGGTTTATTTAACTTTTATGACCTAAATGGTGGTCCCATACTAGCACTTTATCACAAGCTGTCTTTTAACACTTATTTTAAGCATGATATTGCCAGATGCCGCATTCCATGCCACCATATTTACTTAAAACAACTTTATTTTCACCGGTAAATGGTAAAAAAGGTATTGGTGGACCATATTTGGGATCATATATCTGTCAGTTATTGTGGTAACTTGGTTTGGAAATTATATAATGACAAAACACAACTACTTCATCAAAAACTCTTCATCAAAATTTGAATCTTTTGGAGAAAAAAATGACATTTTGACCTTTATTTGACCTTCAATGAGCCCTTAATTTTAGAATATTTTTACCCTAAACTTCCAGATTAAAGAGAAAATTAAACCTGATAATATGATGCATCATCTACTCAATTACGACTGGTAAAACTTCAGTTACAGTCATTTTGATTTTCAAATTTTTACCATTTTAGGCTATTTTAGGGGGCTCCAGGTGGGCCTGGTACCCTACGTTGTACCTTAAATCTCAAAATTTGACTTATAATTCTAATCAATGAACTTTCTAAAATGTTTAACAACTCCACTAAAAGGCATTTCTTTAGAAAAATGGCTGCAGATAAGAAATACATACCTTTGAAAGAAACTAAGAAATTTATAAATGGAAACTATAGTTTATGGGAAAATCCCATATTCTTGATTTGGCAGCCATTTTGACCTTGAATGACCTTTATTACATCATGAGTTATAGTGAGTCATGTGATTAGTATTTCAAAAGGTACTTCACGTTCAGACCAACATTTTGATACCAAAAACTTATCCCTATGTTTGGTCTCAGCTGAGTAATGAATATTTTAGGATGTCTTTCCTACCCCTATATCTATCATTTTGACCATTTTGGGGCCTTTTTGCATTTTTTGGGGTGTTTCGGACAAATGCAAAATTGGGGCTTAAAACTGAAAATTGACTTTGGTATCCATCATATTCAGATTCAGCAATATCAAGTTATGCTAAAAAAGTTGGCAAACCACTTTTACCCCAAAATGCCTGAAACTCCTTAAATAAGGCCCTTTCTCAGATTTCAGTCCCGACTATTACTGTTATATCCTGATGAATCGTATTTATATGCATTGTCGTAATAAATAGATATGCATACATTACATACGAAAACATACGTCAAGCAAATTCATATGCGATGAAGAAAAGTTTTCTGTACACCTAATGACCAATTCTTGATGTTTTCAGCAAGATCGCTAGTTTGCGTGGTATGAGATCAGAGAATGGCGGGAATGTAGGGGTCATGTGGCCTTCATTCATGTCATCACCCAACATGGCTCCCTTCAAAGACTGGCTCTTGCAGATGTCCTATCCCACCATCAACGGATACCTCAGTCTGGAAGGTACATTGTATGATTATATAATTGGCGCAGGGCTTTTCATGATAATTACCGTATTGAGAATGTAGAATCGCATACGTTGTATACATCCACTATCACTGCTATCTCTTTCATCGTCTCTTATAATATAAACAACCCACAGGTACCTCAACATTTCTCGGTGTTAACTTTTTTAAATACGTCTTACACACAATAAGTTATGGTTTGTGATTCATTTCGTTTGGCCAAATGAAATCACTGATAACATTTTTCTAACTACCATCAGTCTCAGATCACATGTATGAATTCAAGAAATGTTTCCTCCAGCGTTCGTTGCACGTCCATGTTCTATTGCAAGAAAACGCCTTTGTGTCATGTTGGTTACTTGCATGTATATCATTTAAGATTTTTTTCTGACGTTGGCCTCAAGCGTAGTTACAGATGGTGTCATCCATAAAGTAATATTCATATCTCCTTTTTACAGATAATGTTTTCTCTAACTTTGGTTCTGTGTGCGAGCGGAAGGAAGTAGCTTTGATCACGAGCGATGAGAATGGCGACTGTATGCATCCCATCCATGCTGCGGGGACGCGATTTCTAGAAACGCCCGAAGAAAACAAGGTTTTCATACACTATGCCAGCCTCAAGTAAGGGCTTATAGTCTACATGCCCATCAAAGCACATTCCGTCTAAGCGACCTTTTTTAGTTCTGTTAGTGAAGTTTAGTAATGTCAATTAGAGAATGCATTTCTAGACCACAGTGAATGAACTTTAAAAATAACTTTCATCAAAGTAAGCCCTTTATTTTTAAAATAGGCACGCAAAAGTCGAATAGTTTGGTAGAATTTATGGGCCATTTTTATTTATTGTATAACCTGCCAAGATCGAGCATGGACAGGGTCGATGAAGAGCGTTGATGTATTGTTGATCAGGTGGACTTAACTTGAGTGGTGCACTATTGAGCCACCGACAGTTGTTTTGCTTAGGTCTAATTAATACTATCATAATCTGGATGCTGATGGAAGCTTGGAAAATTTGAAAGAGAATAAATAGGAAAAAAGTGTTTTTGATGGGAGATATTGGTTACGTTCAGAAAAACACTTCTCCAATTATCATCCGATGAATATTTTCTAGGGCGATTTTACAAAATAGGTCAGTCTTTTCCGGTTACTGCAGGGTCATAGGAATAAACATTGCATTTAATAAGTTTACTAAATCCCCTGTGACTTTAGGTGGGTGAACCCCTCGGACTGTGTGGACATGGATTGTGACGCGCCAAAGAAAGCCATCATCCGGGACCTTGACGGAGGCATCACGGGATACGCCGGCAAACTCTCAACAATAATTCCTGTCTCAGAAAACGAATGGGACGGCAATCCTCGTCATGGCGTTGGTGAATTCTCCATCAATATTCAGTCATAGTTTATAATTAAACTATATATATATATATATACTTATATGTGTGTGTGTGTGTGTGTGCGTGTCAATACAGAATTGGACAAGCCTGACCTTTAATTTTGAATAAAGTAAAATGCATCTTACACTTACAAGTGGTTAACTCTAGCCCAGGTACATCGGTTTCTTACACCATTAACACATATTTGGACATGTTTTAGCTGTATTGTGACAGAAAAGGTTACATGAAAAACGAAATTCCAAACTAAAATCAAAGTCAAAGTCCGCTCTACAGTAGTCATATGATCCTCAGACTATACAGTGTGAGAAAACGTCGCAATTACATATACACATTAGAGAAAATCACAATCGCTGTAAGTTCTTATTTCAGTCATAACCTTATTTTGTGTACCCTGTATTCTAGTGTATTGTGTTCTGTAGGGGACTACCGTCTTCCAAAGGTCATGCTCACTCGCCCTGACGGCTCACGGATACCTGTTAAAGATGTAGCTCCAAAGAAAGGTTAGTGAAGGAAATCCAAATGACTTTTGCAAACAGGCTGTGTTTTAAGTGGAATTTCTGGTTCTAGGGAGACTCCACTCAAAGATTTGAAAGATAATAATAGGGGAATATAATGCTGGAATAGGTATGAGAATCGAAGAAGTTTTCGATAACGTGCAGTTCAGAGTATACTGAATTGGTGACAAGGTTTGAAACATAGCTTATATTAGATAGAGCGATAGCAATATGAATTATGGTGCAAATATAAACTTAAGACTTTTAAGAAATAAAAAAGAATCTGTCTCGTGACCATTCTAGTTTACGAATTGCCAACTTCTCCAAAAAGGAAACACGTTTTGGAATGAAGTTTTTCGCTGCAAAGTAAAGGTGCAATTTTGAAAATTACTTCTAGAAATGTTTTCAATTCTCGCTTCTTAGTACATGTATATTCAAAATCAAACGCAGCCCTCGGGAGAGTGATAATTCCATAACTTTTCGTTATGATTTATAACCGCATTCGAATATGAAGTCCTATCTATAAACAGGCACTGGCACTACAATGTATTATTGCTGTGTTTAGGAATTTACCGAGGAAACACGTGCACCAAGAAGTCTTACTGGCAAGCGTACGTCTGCAAGGAGATTGATCACGTGATGATGGTGGTGGAGAGTATGGATGACGATACGGAAACGAGGCGCTTGTCGCCAATCGCGCTTTTGGCGGAGGGATACGTTGATCTGATAAATGGTCCTCAGGATCACGGGTGGTGCTTTGGCTACACATGCCAGGAACGTATCTCTACGTTCTACACTATCGTGGCCACAGGGAAGACCTATGAGATGTACTATACAGGATCTAGTCCGCAGAGGACACGCCTGCACCTTCTTAATTCAGACAGGCAACAAGTCCTTCTTCTTGGCATATGGTTTGTGTAGATTTGTTCCCTTTGAGTTCAGTTGTTCTCTTTTTGTTCAACAGTATCAAGCTTGTAGCCAACGAAATTCAGTGTGACAGTTATGCGTAATTTATCTATAAGTTATTATCCAAAGTACCCTAGATCCACACGAAACTTTTCATGAGGAACCAGAGGCATGGGAAGGGAAAAAGAATATCTCTACGTACATATTTATAAAAGTTTATCTTTGAGGTTAAACAGCTTTTTTCTCTTTCTTATAACTTCACCATAATTTCGTTTTCACGTCGGATGTGTTGATTTCTCTAGGTACTCCACTTCCCAGAGGCTTGATGTTTATAATAAGGAGATATTTGTCGCGCCAACAAATATGGAAATCGATGGCAAGAACTATCGGCTGTTGCCCGGTGGTCGAGACCAATGGCTGCCCAAGATGTCTTCCCAGGTGTCTGGTCTTAACTGGATGGATAAGGAATACCAGATGCTATATGTCCTGTTGCGAGGTAAGTAAATGCTGAGAGTACAAATGTACAGTGCCGACATTTGATTCCTGCATCAAATACATGGGCAGCCCGGGCATAAAATATAACTGCACGCCCGATTACAACCAAGTTTCCTGGACAAGGATGCATGGATGACCTTATAACTGAACGAAGCTTTGATTCACACGCTACGCGAGTCACCAATGGCTCATTTGTTTTACTTGTTACCTCTAGGTGTCTTTTCAATCAGGCACTGGCAGACGTCTGGTCAACTGTGGAGGAATAAAACGTCTGTTCTGTATCAGCTAGGTGATGCATGCATATCTCGCGATGTTTTGTGGGACGAGGATTACAACATTCATTCTTCTGATAAAGTTAGCTGGTGTACTGGATTACTAGTATTGAAATTGGCTGGCCAATTGAAATTGAGGGAATCTGAAGATTAAAGAGTTCTCATTAGATCCCCTGAATCAGATCAGCAGATCAGCTTTAAAGAGTAAGAACTGTGTTTGGGAACTTATGTGATTTATATTACTTATACCATGATGTTGCATTGCCCTTATTTTATTATTATTAGGTTAATGACACTCCGTTAATGGTGCGTCTAAATGGTTACCATATATGCATCTGTGTATACATTTCAACTATATAATACTGAGTGCGCAGATTATCACACATAGTTGAATATACAGTGTTTAATCCCTTGCAACATATCTAAAGAGAGACTGCCAAGCCTAAAAGGCACAACAGCCTCATTTTTATCAAAGGGGTCAGCCCATGAGTAAGCTCTTGACGTGAAAATGGTAAATTTTGGTCGTTTTGGCAAAAGGCACTTTGTTCAGTTAAACTGACTTGGATTTTTTTGCCTGGTTCGGGTTTTACACGTTATATCTAGAGTATGCAATGGAGTATGCAGCGCTTTTAGCAACTTTTTGCATGATTTTCTTGTATTAATAACCTTTTAGGAATGCATACATGTGATTTCCTTTGTAGATATAGTGCGAATGTATCATATGAGAAACCATATTGACTAGCTCTTTTTGGAGGTTTTATAACATCACATTGTATAGACAACCAAAAGACAATAATTACTAAATTAGACAATATGCATAGTTTATGTTTTTCCCGTCAAGTGAAGTCAAACATCCACAAGAGACCAATTTTGCAAAATGTGGCTCCCCTGAACAAAATGCAGTCTATCTTAACTATTGGCAAACACCGTATGTTTAACCTGACTTTTACTAGTATGCTGAGTGGTCTCTTTTACCTTTATGATTGCACAAGCTATACGTATACAGTAATTTCTAGGTACAAAAGTATATATGAATACAAGACATTCCATCAAGATACTTTCTATGCTACTTCACACCAGGCGTATGTGTAGAATATCATAGTCAAATACGGCGGGAAGGACGTTATTCTTATGTACATTTTACTGGGTCATTATAATTAGCTATTGAAGGTTTACTGTATAATATTACTGGAAAATGTTTTTTTCATAGAAGCACTCTCCCATCCATATGTCAGCATGTACACTGCGTCCAAATGTCGTCAAATCAATATGGAATACAATACAAAAGTTAATCCTTTACATGCAGTTCACTTTCCCCGACTAATAATTCTGGTATTATCATCAAAACTGGTTAGATTCCACTTCTCCCTCAATGGAACACACTTTGAATGATAATAACTAGTCTGAATAATGTCAAACAGACCATAGTCTCCTTTATAACAGTAGAATATCAAATAGTAACACGTAATACATCTGACTGCATTGCATAGCCAACTCATTCACACATTGGGCGCTCAAACGGCTCGACTAAATGTTGCTGTTATTCACTAGTTAATTTGGAAATTATCTAGAGGAGAAATATTGATCAGAACGAAATCATCGACCATTTTTTCAAATACTAATTGCAGTTATTTTCAAAAGTGATAATAGATCCAGATTTATTTTTGAACATCTCCAAACATGTATAAGTAAACAGAGAAGATCATGTTTTTCTAATAACGGACTCTGAAATCACTATTAAGCCATCGATAAAAAAATTAGCAATAAAGTGTCACTATTTCGTTACTCTTATATGATTAATTGATTATAGTCCATGATTTAAATCTGCTGACAATCATCTGGTTGAGTAATATTCACCGGGAATATTCATAAGACGTTTTATGATAACTTCCTATCACAGAACAAGTGTTCACGTGTATTTCATGTACATTTTACTACTGTAGGCAGCCATGAAATTGCGCATGTAAACTTTCGCGCACTGGCGATTTTAGAGCTTTTGTCGCTGCTTATTTTTGCGTGTTCCTCCAATGAGCGAATATTCGTCTCGAGGTCCTGACTCTTTCATCTCATTAACACTTTCCCATCATATATTCATGAAACCTGATCTTTGTTTTCAGACCATTCTCTAAATTGTCGAACCAACCAAGGGATTTACAAAATGTATGAACTCGTCTGTTCCGTAATACTTATTCGAAATAACCCTTTCATTTTATTTTTTTTAAATCTTTCTATTCATCCATCATAATCTGTAAATCCAGAGTCTTCACTGTCCCATTCTTGTTCTGGCATACACGCGTAGCAACTTTTCTTGATGTCGATCCAGCATTCCCTGCAGTAGCCAAAATTACACCCCCTCGTCGGACAGTGCTTGAACGTTTTGTTTTCCGTCTCCTCGCATATCAGGCATTTCTTTTTGCCCAGCCCTATGGCGGTAATCCAACCGCAGAGGCGCGGGAAACTAAAGCGTAGGCCCATCATGATCGACGTCTCCTTGGAGATCCGCCTCTCTTTCGCCCGCCGCTTGATGTCATGGCGCATGTGCTTCAGAAATCCCTTTCGTTTCTTCAGCATGCTGTTATAGAAAAATAACACTCGCTTCTTTTCTCGCTTTGGATAAAAGAAACTCGCCACAACTCGCCGTAAACGTAGGGAATAGCCGTCTAGAATTAGCAGAAGCCATTGTATAACTAAGGTTCCGTACATCATGAGGATGGATTCTAGACTCGTTTTCGTTGGGTTAGGAAGGCAATCGAAATTCGTCGTGATGTTGTCAATGCTGTGTTTTTGATTGAAACGACGAAGAAGTTTTTTCACTAACCGTCCCAGCATGCCATTTCCATAAACAATAAGCCGGATGTGGTGTTCACCATGTTGTCTCATTTCAATCCGACTGTGCGTTCGGATAATGTCCAGAGCATGGTACACGAGGAAATCTATAAATACTATCATCCCATAGGTGGCGCCACGAGCGACAATTTTCAGTGTTCCTGAACGAATGGCCTTGACCTCTGGTCCACGCAAACTGGGGCTCCATGGGAACACAGCTTTTTTCTTTTCAGATTTTTTGAGAGGCAGTAAAGTTCGCTTTCCTTGTTTGTGACGTCGAGCATCAATACGGCGGAAGTATGAGTCGATATAATTGTTATCCTGTTGGAAACTATCCAGATATCCAGTATGATATTGTGTGGATTTCAGAACAACCCTCAAAAACAAAAATCCCAGACATCGTTGCACTAGCGCAATGAAAAAATCCACCCAAACCACACGAGATTCGAACTCGTGCTGCGTGGCTTTGGTGACGTCATCCACGGTCAGACGATCTAAAGCCTCCTCACCAAGATCCACTTTATACTGCATGTTCACTTTAAAACCTTCATCAAATTCCTCAGCGGCCGCCTTAGCGACTTCAAACTCCTCCCCAAATCCTTGATTGACGGCATCTTGTGAATTGCACGAGCTCGCAACTCCGGGCATGAATCGTACTAACTGACATAGGACCGATAACTTGAGAGGGAGGCATAGTAAGTGACCTGCAATCCAGAGTTTCTGCATACATTTTTCTTCGAGATTGGTGAACATTCTGCGGCACCCCACGACTCCCGCACTAAAGACCTCCTCGCAGCGATAATCCAGCTTCTTCTCATACAGGTTTTCGAATTTCTTTGATTTTGATTGGTCGCCACGAGATTTATATTTCTTCTCGATCATTTGAGAGCGTGATTCCTGTTGGCCTTCTCCGATTTCGTCCACATAATCCACTTCGCCCCTGAGTTTCTTGATTGGACCTAGATCCATAATCTCAGACAGCATAGGCTGAAAATCCTGCTTTATTTTGTGGGTTAGATTATGTATACTATTTGCCTCACCTTGGAAATCCATCATGACATCTTTGAATGGCTTCAATTTCAGTTCTAGACTCGCTTTCGTCTGGTTTATCAGCATTTTGGTCGTACAGGTGAAGGAACGGACGATTTCTTTTCCATTGAGCACGAGATTTGCTATTGGGCCGCCTAGGAGAAGTGCTAGGGTATATGTCCCTACATATCCACGCCCGGCTTTGCTGCACATATAGGGAAATACCAGCATTGAAATACACCTGACCTGTGGCGACATGGCGAACCCCACAGAGAGACTCAGTCCTATAGCGCCACCTATTGCGTAGCGCACGAACTCTACAAATTTCAATCGGTCGATACATGCATAGTAAAATCCCACCGCGAGCAGAAGGCCCATCGGGAACCCCAATACCCTTTTTGCAAAGGGGTATTTGTCTGATGGACTCAGAAAGAAACTTCTCACCGCCCGCCATGTTCGTACCAAGCAGGGTTTCTTTTCTCTATTTTTCCGTTTCCAGGTTCGTTTTTTCGTCATAGCTTAGTTGAAGTTTCCAGCCTACATTGTGTGATAAATCCGTTGGCACCACTGCAAATATAGTGTAAAATATATGGAAAAATGTAACTCTCCAACGCGAAGCAGCGTATGAACGTCCATCTTGTTTGTTGCAAATATCGTTTTCTGGCAACTGAGTCATCCTCGCGACGTCATTAAACAAAGGCCACACGTGCTAATAACAATACACAAGAATGGACCGCAAGCTTTGGCAAGTAAACGTTCCGTTAACAAAGGTTTTGCGTGACGTACTATTGTTACGTTTTAAAACAATCTACTTGATTTACCCAGTAGGAGTGGGGGAAGTGAAATCTGTCTGGTTCTATTGCTCTCGTGGCTATAGACATCAGGTATAATGTCGACGATTCTAAATGTCCCATTTTCTTTGCTTCAGAATAAATACGGTTTCACACATTCAGACGCTTACATATACACATACACGTGGTTTTGTTCCCGAAATCGATATTATAATGTCACTTCTATAGTAACATATATCATTAAAGTGAACCCTTTCATTCCCACGCAGCAATGGCGTTTACCTTATTTCTGTTTTGTTAAAGAACAGTTTGGAAACTATTTGAATGAGAATTATTTTATCAGAATCTAACAGCAACTTAAATTCCATCAAGTATTTCACTAGTTAGTGCTCTATTTCTAGCAATTCCTTTTTTTAAATGTCACTATCAAGACGTCCCTTTCCCGGTATTGATAAACTCAGAGGCATTAATAGGTTAGTTACGAATGGCTTCCGACAGGTTTTTAAAAAGATTTTTGTTACGAATCACAGTGTTGCAATTACCCAGCGTGTGTGCAAGCCGTTGTTTTTGTGACAGCTCTACTGGAATGATTGTATTTTCATTCCTGTGGTTGTCGGGGGAGGGGGGGGGGGGGGGGTTGCTCACTTAGGTAGATGGGGCCATGGCTATGACGCAATTAATTATCATAATAACTCCCTATACAACAGTGAAATGTTCTAATGCCTGCGCGGAAAACAGGTCCAGGGAAAACAAATCATATAGTGACAGCGAATATAATTATACAATGTGGATTAGCTATCAAATACGTATCACTTGCGCTCCATATCATAAATCCATTACATGCTTTAATTCTGTTGCATAACAAGACTAGGCAACGATGTTTGCTTGGTCAGTGACTTCACACTCCACGTCGTTGTGTCGACCATTCACTCAACAAACCATGTTACCATGGTTGAGAGCATTTTGTTCAGTGACGTCACAGTCAATGTCACTAGGTCCCCGCCATTGTTAGCAGAGATCAGCAGCCACAGACAATATGTGACGTCAGTATTCATTGCTGATTCATGACGTCAGTATTCATGACACCATGGATGCCAACATTCAGTCCTTGGTGGAAATCAAATAATTTGCGTTTTCAAAAAGCGCAAAAGGCATAGCTAAGAATTGGCTATGTTTACATTTTCTATCAAAAAAAGCGTTTTATGTTAAATCAAATGGGTTTGCTGCAGATAATTTAGAAACATTCAACACTTGTTTATACCAGCCTTGGCAGCATTTGAAATATAGAAGTGAAACTTGTATATAAACAAACATCTTTTATGAAAAAGATGTACGTCGTAAAACATAAAGTCTGACGTGTTATTTCTACTTTGTGATTGCCCCATATCATGATGCGGTAAAATAACTTTCAGGATAGCACTGTAACATGGATCAAATTATAACAAGACGAATTATTCAGCTCAGTTGGATCTGGAGTGCTCACGTAGTCTGACAATTTTTAACAGAGCACATCATTTGAGATATTAGAAATACTTGAAAAATATGTGGGAAGGGATTGGTCGTGAAACACACAAAATTGTTATGATCGCTTGCTTGTCAGGTAGCATCATTTTGATTATACTTCCTTTTTGTTGTTTTAGGATCCGACCCAATTGAAATTTGGACCACACCCTTAATACAGATAGATGCTGACACCGCCGTTACTGAAGACGATTTCTACGAAAAGAATCTTATTGAAAACATCATGAAACTGCTGAACATAAAAGCTGAGCAGATCCGCATCGTCAAGGCAGTGCGAGAGTCTCGTTCTCGACGAGACTTGAACGGGATGAAGATCATCAATACCACTATTGAGATAGCTGACCCGCCCCCCTTCGGTTCGTTGGTGAGGGGCTATAATGGACAGCGCTACACGAATATCAGTAAGTCAAACAAAATGGACACCGCAGGCATTTCTGATGGTCATTGATGCAAGCTATACTATGCTGTCGTTGTCGTCATCGGAGGCTTTGTTGCTGTCACTGCTTAGGCTTTATTGTGTTTTCGTTTTGTGCTGTGTGTGTGAGAGAGAGAGAGAGAGAGAGAGAGAGAGAGAGAGAGAGACAATGAGAGAGAGAGAAAGAGAGAGAGAGAGAGAGAGAGAGAGAGAGAGAGAGAGAGAGAGAGAGAGAGAGAGACAGACAGACAGACAGACAGACAATGAGAGAGACAGACAGACAGACAGACAGACAGACAATGAGAGAGAGAGAGAGAGAGAGAGAGACAGACAGACAGACAGACAATGAGAGAGAGAGACAGAGAGAGAGAAGGGGTTGTTGGGCGTGTGACCAGAGGTCAAGCATCACTGTATTTACTGTGAGAAATGTGCTTTTGCTGTCTCTGTCTCTGACATTTTCAGCAGAGAGAGAGAGTGAAAGAGAGGGGGGGGGTATTGCGATAAAGAGATATTAAGAGCCCGGGATATAAGATTTGGAAAAGAATAGATGACAGAGATGGATCATGTGCGGACGTTCAGCTCTGCGCTATGGCTGCATGTATTTCTTAAGAAGAATTTAGCTCAAGTTTGTGGTCTACAAAACATTGTTTTAAAATCATGAAGTATCGTGTGTGTACATTTGTAGCTCTTTATTCTTGTTGTGTCTAACAATCGAATAGCTTTTGATCCGCCATTTAGACGTCGGTACATGTTCATACACAAATAGAAGAACCTTTTTTCTGACAAAACTCGCTTTGCTTTACATTCCTAGTGATGTGCAACTCAGTAATGTATATATGTTTATTGACTGTGGGCACGTGTATTTAAGCAACATCAACCAATCCTTTTCCCTAAGTTGTCAAAAATTATCAATTGATATCCATTAAAACTTAATCACGTGCTTTCAAGCACAAAGCACACAAGTATGCACTTAAAGCGTTTTGCTTTTGCCATGACTGCTTATATGTCAGTGTTGCTAAGCCATTTAAACGATATTGTCTCGTGCTGATCATGAATGTTACAATCAGTATATGGAGTCTCCCTTGTCGATATTGGTCATCTTTCTGATGTTACCATCTGCTCTGTCCCAATTGGCCATGGGCTGTCTCTGACGTCACTGTTTGATTCAGACGCAAAACGTTGTCCTTTTACCATTGGTTATCAACTGATTTTAAAGTCACAATTATTCCTTCACCATTGATCATCGACTGGTCCTGACGTCAAATTCTCTTGCCTCACCATTGGTTATCAGTCAATTGTGACGTCACAATAGTTTCCCTCACCATTGGTCAACAGCTGAATGTGGTGTCACAATCTCTTTCCTCACTATTGGACGTCAAGCTGGTTCTGATGCCACTGATTGTCCTATCAGCATTGTCATCAGTTAATTGCGACGTCACAATTGGTTATCAGTTAATTCTGACGTCACAATCTCTCATCACCATTGGTTATCAGCTGATTCCGACGTCACAATCTCCCTTGACCATCGGTTATCAGCTGATTCCGACGTCACAATCTCCCTTCACTATTGGTCCGCAGCTGATTCTGACGTCACAGCCTCCCTTCACCATTGGTTTTCAGCCGATTCTGACGTCACAATCTCCTTTCACCCTTGGTCAGCAGCTGATTCTAACGTTACAATTAACTCATGATATCAAGGTCGACCTCTCAATATCTCTCTTTCACTTGTGAATTAGTTATGGAAATATATAACTTTCAATCTCGGCAAGTTTTGTTTTAAAATTCTTAAATGTCTATGTGCGTTGTTCACTCCAAACGACTTTCTATTATAATCTCATATGGCTTTGGTTTAAGGGTATTAGAAAATTCGCCATCTAATGTGTAGCTTACACCTTCTAATGCCATTAATTCACATTGCAGTAGAATATTTGCAAATAAGATGAAAAGTTCCGAAACAGCCAAGTCATGGCCAAGACAGTTTCTTTCACCAGTGCTAAAAGACATAGTGTCGTATGCCGTTTCCTGGTCGAGTATTCCTTCCTCATTGATAAAACGTGATGGATTAAAACTATCAGGGTCTAACCAAATGTTTGGGTCGTGATTGGCAGACCATAGGTTGGGTATTATGAGAGTTTCTTTGGAAATTGTGTAACCCTCAAATTCGCAATCCCGTAATGTATAATGTGGAAGACCCAGTGGCATAGGGGTGGAGTGACGTAAGATTTCAAATACGCATGCGTGGGTGAAAGGAAGTTGCGTCACATCGGAAGTCGTCACGTGATCTTCATCGATGACGTCATCAAGTTCTGCGTGGATTTTCTTCTGGATTTCGGGAAACTTGACCATGTACAGGATCGCCCAATCTAACGCGGCAGTAATAATCTCAGAACCGTGATACATAATTGACGTCACGATCCCCAATATTCTGTTTTTATCAAGAGATCGGTAATCCCCTCTTGCAGAAAGCATGTGGCCAATGAGGGCGTCACAAATATCCCGCACGTATTCATGGTCGTAAGATTTAACATGCTCAGTGATGCTTCGTCCTATTATCTTTTCCATTGCTCTGATGTTATCGGAAATATCCTTCATGTAATGAGGAAGAACATATTTCAGAAAAGGCAATAAATCAATCAATTTAGAAACTGTGTTCAATTCGGAGATATTCTTGGCGCATGCGCAATAGGTTTCTACTGTAGGATCCCAGCGGTGATAGCCCTCTTCAAAGAACACAGTTCCCAAAACACTCACAGCGCTCGTGTGAATCTGAGTATACGGGTCAGTCGCCTGTCCATTGGATTCCAACAATACTTCTACCAATCGATCCGTTTCCACCAATAGAATCGTCTGCATGTTTTCCTTCATTTTATCGGTGAGCAGCCGCACTGCCTTGTGGGATAGCTTCCGCTGTGTCTTCCAGAAAGTGTTGCACCGACTTAATGTCAACTGTGAATTAGATTTCCCAACTTGGGACGTCCAAAATGGCGGTCTATCTGCAAAAAGCTCACCTCGGCTGCCTAGACATTCTGCTATATTACAATGTCCGTTTAGAACCACTGCTTTCCAACTACCCATTTTGAATCGAAAAACATTTCCATAAACCCTTGCCATCTCTGTAAAAGTCACGTGTGGTTGTGGCCCTATCTGGTGTAAGTTCCCAATAAGAGGCCACTCCAAGGGTCCCGGCGGAAGCGGAAGTGAATCTTTCGTACGCATTAGCATGTTGATTCCATAAATCACTATAAAAAGTGCTAAAATGCATGTTATAGATAGCAACTCGATGGGAAAGTATGTTAATACCGCCATTACGGATGATATAGCATGGTAAGCTTCGCAAAGAGGTGTTGCGAGAGATAAGGGGCCGCGGTACAAAGACCGCTAGATATCTCTTGCCAATATCTCGTGATCGACATGTAACCCACATACAGGTGTGATAGTTGGGGGTAAGGTCCGTTAGAAAGCAGACAGTACGCGCTTGTGTACAACGACTGACCCATAGATATAGTTGTTAAATGATAAGAACCGGTGTTATAAAGTACAATGAACATGTTTATGCCATACACCTTAGTCACGAAATAGATCTCAATGGGATAACCATTTAATACACGATTTAATATACAATTTATTCAAGGGTCATGACGTAAATTAACCCCTGTGTGCCCAACAATTTGTTTTTAGTTCGTGTATCTAATACGTTATTTCCGTATAGCTGTTCCGTGTCTTGTTCAGTACTCATTGGCATTGCTCATGATTTACTTACAGATTCATTAGTACGACCAACGATGAGTATTTCTAAGTAGCTACCTTATTTCCTTTTGTGTACGTGAATGAGTGATGAGTTGCACATAGTGTATGTCATATGCGGAAGTGCCAAATGTGAACAGTTAGATTATTGCAAATGTATGTGGTAACCAAACAATAGTTGCACCTATCTTGGGAGAATTTTTGATTACAGTTTGAAATATGAGCGGGAGTACTGAAGGAGCGGTTTTGGTCAATGCGTAAGGAAATACCGGTCGGACTTTGTTAAGCAATCGTTGGTAACATCGACACGTAAACGAACTAGATATTTAATTCCTACACGTACTGAGTATCAACAAATTTAATGCAGGCCTACTTTGAGTTATCATCACGTTTGTTGATAACTTTTTAAAATGCCAAATTAAAAAAGAAAAGTTTGTTTGC
>OZ012687.1:50783661-50786161 GCA_963942565.1 Maea johnstoni | reverse complement strand
ACCACGTAATCTGTTTTTTTCTAATCAATTGCAACTGGCAAGTCACGCAAAATGGAAGAGGGGTGACAATAGACAGAGTCTGCGCTTAGATTGTACTAGCACAGTAAATGTGAACCATAGCATCTGATAGATCAGCTGATCCAGGTAGATAGGAATGTTGCCGATGTCTTCAGACTACTTGGTGGTATGACCCGGGTTCTCTAGTTTTCCCCATCACTATGCTGCTGTATTTGTATACTTTTCATTGATATTGTAAGTGCATGTTATTTTACGATGATAATCGAAGTCAACAAAGATACATACATACATTAACCACTGGCATGCTACAGTTTAACCTAATTTGGCAGATAAAGCAACTCTTCATCTTATAATGATATCTGACGAAATGCTTTGAGATTTTTGTTTTGGCCAGTTTGCCCCTTCTCCCTTTCTGCTATGAAACCACATACACAACAATAAAATATTTGATTAGTATGACTTGTTTTAGTCTTGAATGCCATTCCTTTTTATTTTCCTAATTTAATCATTCTCTTGTGCATGGTTCTGCTTATACTAAAAATGGCTAAATCAGTTAAATAACGTTCTTAACGTTGAGGCATTAGTATTATAATGAAATACAGGAAATTGTCTCATAGGGTTTTCGAATAATGTTTGTAGAATGATTGTATTTTTACCTAATCATTTTAACAAGTATTACGCCATCACTAAGATATTCTACGGCAGGATAAAATGCGAAAAATTACCACAGAACACATATTGAGAAATGAACTTTCCTAAATGTTTCATTTAATCGAATCTAAGTCAGTACAACCAAGAGCCTCCTATCATTATAACTATTGAAGAAAATTCTCCCACAACGGCTGTCAGCTGCAAGTCTTCATTAATTGAATATCGTACCTATCCCCCCAAAAATATGCTTTATTCGCATTAATTTTTTGAATATTCCAATGAATGTCCCTTTACATGAGTACCTCCTCTAAATATGGCGTTGCTGAATTGGCCTATTTAAAACCATTTGCTAGCTTAGACAAGACAGAATATCCTTACACTATGTTTAAACTCCAAGTATACGGCTCGAATTCTAGTTTTGTAGTCCATAGAGAATTAAGCATCTCGACGCAGCACACATATCCAATGTTAACCATCAAATAAGTCGCAATAAAAGTGTTTTCTGTATGTTACTGGTTAGAAACAATGCCTTCTCCGTGCATCTGTATAATTATCAGCCGGTCTGTCCAGTCTGTAGGCTATCTCTTCCACCGTCCAGTCGGGGTTATCTTATCTTCAGACGATAAGAATTCCATACATATAACAACTATTCGACGTTACAGGAGACTCAGTCCACGTTCTGACCATTTCATTCATTACATCAGAGAATGTGGGTTTGGAGTAGAGTTGCAGTGTTGTTTGCAGCATGGAGTACAGCAGTGGCTGAAATTGGTTCGGCGGATCACACGTGGCCTGGGAATATTCTGGACCTGGCTAGAGCGGCTGGATGTACCAAATTCGCGCAGCTTGCCGAGGACAATGGACTGGGAGACATGTTAAGAGACCAAGGTGACCACTTTCAACCCATTAATGCTCGCAGCAGCGAGCGGCCAAAAGCAGCCTCATAATCTTGATGAAATGTTGGAGGCAATAGCATAGTTAGAGAAATATTTCAAGAAGAAATGTTATTCAGCACATATCAACAACTCTCCTTCTATTTTTTTGTGAAATCATTCTCAATTCCAAAGTTGTTGTTAAATTATCTTGGACCCGGAAGAAGATTTCTTTAAGAACTCTTACACATTAATGGGTAACCACATATGTGCATAGTTGATATCGAGCCAAGGCCAAAACATATATAGACTGGCACTGGGAATGTGTGAAGGAAGCATGTGTTTTGTTCTATATATTCCAATAAATGCAAAATGCGATCATTTTCCAGGGTACGAATTTCATTAAAATGCATATATGCAGTCATGGAGTTTGTCGTGCTAACCCGTTTGTTCACTTTTGATATATAATTGTAAACCACAATGTATAGACCGGTTTGTGATAAAAATATTAGGATGAAACTCATCAAATTAGTATGTTAGGAATCTTATTTCAAAATATGTAGTTGTGTATTTTCATTTATAATTTCCGTTGGTGGTTTCCGAATCGTTCCTGAAAAACAACGCTATTACGGGGTGCTGCAGGAATGAATGGGATGAAGTATGGGAGTGTTTCCGATTTTCCTTACAGGTCCCTTCACTCTCCTGGCGCCCTCTGACGACGCACTCTCGAATCTCTCCGATGACGTCATTGGAGGAGTATTTCATGACGTCAAGTCCCTGCTGACGTTTCACATGGGGAATGGCAACGTCTTCTCCAGCAATGTAACAAACGATATGCTGCTTAGCCCACTTAATGTCCATATAGGGAAATTGCGCGTCAACATATACAGTCACAAAGCTGACGATGAAACGGTAATTAAAAATTTTAATCAATGACTTGGGCCTAAACCTTTTAAAAA
>OZ012687.1:50748661-50778661 GCA_963942565.1 Maea johnstoni | reverse complement strand
CCCAGGACTCCTTGACATACTGGTAGCCTCACTTTCTGTATGGAACTATCATCGCCTGAAATGATATATATCTAGGCAGTTTTTTACAAGCCTTGCTTAGCATTAGCAAAGTTTTCTGTGACGTATGTCGTGATTTATATAATTTGTTGAGTGTTTGGCTGTAATGTATATTTCATATTAAACTTCATGGTTAATTAAGATACATACATACATTGAATGTTGCATATGTGTGTTTGTCAGCGAATTTCATCACTAAAAGAATAATTCAATATGCGTCATATTGCAGGTTTGCAGTGTCAATGGCCAAATTGTAACACATGCTAATCAGCTGGCCACCAATGGCGTCATGCACGTGACCAGTGGCGTAGTACTTCCGGCGACAGGTGACCTTCTTCATGTTATCAAAACAACCCCTGAACTCAGCATACTGTACGAGGCTTTGCAATTGATAGGACTTGAAGGATTATTTACAGATGGTAATTGCCTTAAATCATTCAAATATTTGTAGTTTAGTTTTCTCAAATGTTTTACATGCTTGAACCAATAAAACATATATGTATATCATATATGTTTAAGCCTTTCCAGTAGTATCCCTGCAATCATAAAGATTGGGATGCATTACTAGTTCTGATCCAATGAGGGAAACTAGGTGCTCGATCCACTCCAAAACATTTTGCAGTGATAGTCACCATTTCTAAATATCATTTTAGTATCCGTGTCCCTTCTGCCATACCTACATATTGATAGACGTCTGGTATAACACCAAATGTTATACATGGCATCAAATGTAATAGACTAAGCAAACGAACAGTCAGCTACAAATGTATTAAAAATACATTAAATGTAATATTACCTTTAGTTGATATTACATTTGGTGAACATATTTTACTACATAGTTCGTTATTGCATTTGATGTAATTGTTTATCATATATGTGGTTGTTATCATATTTTGTGTAATTATTTATTACATTTATTGTTGCTTTTACATCTGATGCAATGTATTACATTTAGTGTTGTAACAGACGTCCTGGTGATAAAATGAATCTGGCAAATGCACCCGTTGTTACCTTCTTGTTTACTATCTTTACGTTTTGATGTTGATTTGGCAAACTGTTATATGCCATACATATCGTGATCATTGTTATCATTATTATCAGCAGTAGTAGTAGTAGTAGTAGTAGTAGCAGCAGCAGTAGTAGTAGTAGTAGTAATAGTAGTAGTAGTAGTAGTAGTAGTAGTAGTAGTAGTAGTAGTAGTAGTAGTAGTAGTTGTAGTAGTAGTAGTAGTAGTAGTAGTAGTAGTAGTAGTAGTAGTAGTAGTAGTAGTAGTTGTAGTAGTAGTAGTAGTAGAAGTAGTAGTAGTAGTAGTAGTAGTAGTTGTAGTAGTAGTAGTAGTAGTAGTAGTAGTCACGTATTTATTTTGTACATATATATATTCTCTGTTGTAGAAGTTCCTCTCACTGGGTTTGCACCAAACAATGCTGCTTTTGATAAGTTACCAGAGGGTAGCCTTGATTGGCTGAAGAAGAACCCCAATGTCTTTAAGGGTAAGTGCGCCACAATTACCAATGTTCTCTGAAATGGCAAATAAGCGAATTAGGATGTCCACGACACTATACTAATGACTATACTAGGACTAAAACGAATTTTCAAAGTTCAACTATGCCATGAACGTTATCAGTATTGGGTGCTGTTTTATTTATATTTCTATTTACAATACTGACAGCAGCTTCTTTCCAAACAATTGTTTTACGTGACCAAATATTACATTTTCATATATATCGTCAAATATGATGAAACTTAGAAATGTAAAAGAAATGGTAATGGAAGAATGTGTACATTATAGAATTGAACTCATTCACGTTTTGTTTACCAATTATCCAGCTGGTATATTATTAGCGATACTGATACTTGTTAAGAAGATTCTGAAGAATGTCTTGATGAGTTTCGAAATAATCTTTTGTGTTTCATTTTCATTCATTCCAGTTATTCTTCTGAATCACTGTGCTCCAAGAACACTGTACAGTGCAGGCATCTTTGATGGAATCGGTGTTCCTACTTATAGCGGGAGAACATTGCGGATTACTACTGGGAAAAGTAAGTCATCTGATACGTCTGTGCACTTGAATATGTTACACTTTAGCCGAATCGTTAGGTTCGAACTAGCTCACGATTTTATTAATCGATCGAGTCAGTTTTTTTTTCTTAGGGGATTTTCGTTCTCCTATTTCTCCGTATGATATAATATGCATTTACATATTTTTCATGAGATTGCATAATCCATACATTTCCTATTGCTGTATGATAACATTGAATGTCCAATGCATAGATACTATAATGTACATAGTTTTAACGGATGACTTCCTGTCTTGTATAACAATCGCTTTATCAAAATACATTTCCATCCAAAATCGTGCCTTCATTTGTGTGCTTGGGTTCAATGTTCATCGCATCTTCATTATTTTTTCCGTTCAGAGCTTGGATGTAAATTGATACGATTCAGTCGTCTCAAGTCCTGTTGAAGTGACGAAAATGTGATACGTTTATTCTATTCCATTGAGATATTCAATGCTTAACCGAATATGAGAAAAATAAAGAGGCTTTTTTAAAACCTTCAATGTGTGTCGACCTCTCAAATTTGACCAAAACAGCTGTCGATCAATCCAAGAATAAAGTACTTTTATCAAATAAACCTCGACAGTTTATGATTTCATATTTGATTTTATATATCCATTTTCATTTTGTGTTTTGCAATTTAGGCATATGTTTTATGTTTCAGACGGCTCTTTGGTAATAAATGGCAAGAGTAACATCATAAAACAGGATATGTCTGTTTCTAATGGCGTCGCCCATATCATCGATACTGTTCTTCTCCCCATGGACATATATGTAAGTATTACAGACCCATCGTTTCTTTACTTTGATACGTTATAAAACAAAAAGAATGTGTGTGTTATAAATGCACTAGTGAGTGCGAAATTTGAGCGTTGCTTTTGTTGTTATTGCCACTATAACTTTGCTTGTTACTGTTGCTATTGTTCTTTTTGTTACTGATACTTTTATTGTCATCGTCTTTGCTGCTGACACTGTTCTATGTTATAAGAGATCCACGATATACACACACACATATATATATATATATATATATATATATATATATATATATATATATATATATATATATATATATATATATATATATATATATATATATATATATATATATATATATGTATATATATATATATATATATATATATATATATATATATATATATGTATATATGTATATATGTATACATATATATATATATATATATATATATATATATATATATATATATATATAAATATATATATATATATATATATATACATATATATATATATATATATATATATATATATATATATATATATATATATATATATATATAAACAGTTTTGTGAACAATACTGCGGATTTCTCATTTATAAGTATTATATGAGAATTTATGGAAACGTGTTTTGTAGTAACACGTAGCATAATGTAATAGTGATATAACCAAACCCACGTCATACTTTTGAACTAAACAATAATCTTCTAGCGATAAGGAGGTCATGTGAAATAGCAAAACGTTATATTTCACTAAATGATCCCTTTTTTCGCATTATTGCGTGTAGTTATTACGAACTATATGTAAAAGACTAGAACTATGAGAAAATGTATAATTCCATGTTATGTTTGCCTTAAGTCTATTGAATCTCATTTCATGTCAAGTCAAAAAAGATGGTGTAAAGACATCAGATACGTATGCGCTTGGGAATAGAATACGTGTTGTTATGTTTACCCGCATATTTTGTTAGTGTTGTGATACCAAATAAAATTCCACAAATGCATTGCCTAAGTATTTCTTCCATTCACATAAAGTTTCATTAGTATATTTAGATAAAAACATATTAGAGTTTAATTGAGTATATTTTAGACTGAAAGAACCTGAAATCGTAGTTCCCTGCATTAGTTTTAGTTTTGTTGATGGTAAATAGATGTCGCTTCAAAGGTTATCTTTCTTCATTGTATATCCTAAACCTCCAAGTCCTCCCAGCTGTCGCCCAAGGGTGAACATGCAATAAAATAGGTACAACTTTGGTCTTTGTCAATTATTGTATGCAAGAACAAGAACTACTTAAAATGATTGCATATGATACTGATTGGAACCAATGAAAAGAATCTCTTTCTCTATCATTTGAAGTATCAAAAATATTTAACGAATTTATTTGATAATTGGCCTATGCTTTAATGTTACTAAAGAAAATGAGGACAGGAAAACTACAGATGAGTTTCGAAGAAAGGATTAGGAATTTTACCCCAAACGGACACGAATATACTCTGAGTATACTCTGAATATTAAGCACTGCCATTCTTCTAATCACAATACTATGGTGGTGTGGCTACGTTTTGTTTTGATACACGGATTTGAATTTTAAAAAGTTATCGTTCCACAAAAAACTTTCCATGGCCATACATATATAAAGAAAACCTCAACGGTACCTATATTGGAACTGTACACTTCACTCACTTAGATAGATAAGTAAACTGCTTTTTGAAGAGTTCACTCTTCTTTGATGGACAATAATGGGGGCCGTTGCCAATGTGCTTCGGTGACGTCTTAGCATTGTTAACCCATTTGCCTCTGAAGAGTCCACATTGTCTGACAACATTGATTGTTGTAGATTATAGATTAGGGTCATATTTGACAAATAATCAAAGCTATATTATCTTGGTGTTGTGTTGCAGCAGGACGTACTGCATTCCAAGACATGTACATACTAAAATGTATCATACCATGTATCAGAGTATGTGAATGGGTTATACAGGTAGGTTGGAGAGTGTAATTGTCTTAAGGTCGTATCTTTGATTTTGGTGACACAATAGAAGAAAGCAACTGCCTTGATAACAGACTACGTGCTATGGATATACATAGGGTTTTTTTCAATTTGGTAATTGCTAGTTTGCATAATTGGAAAGCATGTATTGTATTGTATAGTATTTTTATTGACTGCTCCTCTATAGGGCCGCAAAAACATACACATACAAAATATATAACAGAACAAATTAGATGAAAAACATAACATATCACAATACAATGGATGTAATCATGCCACGCTTCCTATACAAAGTTATAATTGTGTTTGGTGATGTGGCACGTGAGGATTAACAGTAAACGTTCGAGTTAGCCATGTGGCGTCCGCGTTAATTAGCCCCATATATCCAAAATGCTTGAAAAGGGCCTCCTCGAAAGCCGAGCGGACTAATGCATCACACACTGATTTATTTACTATACATCTATTTATGCATTATTATTTTCTCTTTGGTTTTAATACTAAAAGTAGTTTTCTTTGTTCTCCTTATTTACATTTTGTAAAAGAAACTTGATTATTATACGTATACCGTATGATTTTGTACGACTTGTGCAGTCAATAAACATTCTATACTACTATAGTGAATGTTCGGTGTTTCTCCGCTTCTGTCTCGGGGTTAGTCGGCAGTTTTCCCAGGTACTCAAGTCTCCCTCATCACCAACAACTAACTACATGTAGTCATAACCAGAGGAAATCAGATCTCACATTCAACCCCTAGGCCTAGGGCCAATTGCGATTAGTGTGTACACAATTACCGAGCATCCACCCCTTACCCTCTCTACCTTGGGCGAAATGATCCTCGTCAAGGGGCAGGAGTAGCTTTAGAGTGGCTTTAATAAAGGAATGTAAAATGCCACTTTGCTCAATTTGTACAATTCTTCAGATGTCGGAGATACCATTGGTGGTGCGTCATTGAGTAATTGATCACAGGAAAACAATATCAAATCAAGCAAGAAACCGGATTAACTCAATCCTTAAGGAAAACTCTTGAAAGAAACAATGTAAAGAAATCGTTCTTACCAGGGACACTTTCTGGTGCATTTTGCGCAGCTCTCATAGATGTTTTACTGTACTAGAAAATCAATGGAAAGTCAAAATCTTGCAGAATTATGAACGTCAAGGATTGCGGAGGGGTAAATTCAAAGAAGTCGATTTTATCCGGTGCTATAAAGAGGCACATGATAAACATGTATAACTTTCAACTGCTAGATGAACAAGATAGCCTACACAAAATTGAGTTTCTCTGTTTCTGTTAGGGAATCATTGTTTATCCTTGTGGGACCATTTGACAGCTCGCCGCCACCATGCAAAGAGTTAGATGGAGGACCACTGCCAAAATCAAAGGATATCAGAAGAGGACAACTGGAGGATTGAAGGAGAAAATCGAATAAGGACGGATGTCAAAGACGACCCATTTATTCCCAGGCTTCATTTTGTCCTTCTATTTGGGGGTATAATCAGCATTTCATCTAATTCTTGCTTAATAAGCATTCTTTATTCCTATTGGCTCTAACGCAGTCGAATATATATATATATATATATATATATATATATATATATATATATATATATATATATATATATATATATATATATATATTCATGTATATATAACTCTACACATGAATTGGTTGTGTAAAGGGTACTTTAATTGCCTAGGCATGAAGACTTTAAATTCGAATCAGCTGCATTCAATTGTGATGCCGAGCTTCCGGTCTGATATGTGTATTTTGTAGAGGAAAGGCCATAAGTCACGGGGATAGCCACTGTTGTGTGACGTACACATGGAAATTGAAATTAGACTGAGAAAGACTGGGCTCCCACTCTCTGACACTCGAACCTTCCCCTCTGAGCTGACCAACCAGACAAAGTGTAGTACTGCCGTTGACATATAGGTGGCGTAGTGTGATCTCCTGCCTCTTGTCAGAGCCCTCTTGTACTATATGCCGAGATAAAAAAGAAAAACAACCTGACTGCCCTAACCATCCTGACCTCTTGGGTCCTTGTAAGAGTACGGCTTGGGGACAGTGTCGACGAAAAAACGTATACCAGAGAGAGCGCATATGAGTAGATGTTTCTCCGTATAGTACGTATGGCAACTGAATTCGAGGCAAAATGTGAGGGAGATGTAAAAGATATCGAGCGATGGATTTACTGGTTTTCAAGTCAAAACACACGTGTTAAGAAAAATAAATGGTATGCCTGCGTTTGAAAAGGCTGGTAAGAGACATTAGGTTCACACTTTCTCAGAACTGCCCGAAAATAATTCCCAATTCCTAAGTTCTTGCCTCAATTGGTATTTTGTTTCGCTGGCATGAGTTGTTGCTTTGACCCGCAGTAACGCGGGAAATAGATTAAGGTCCTATTAGAAATACCCGTCTGGAATGCTACTGTAATGGTTTGTGTACAACCATCCTTGTTGCAAGATTATGATGGCACTGGGCAGGACGAATGTAGAGGTTATATTAGTCCGGTAGCCAAATCCAATTTTTTGTGTGAACCTAGAAATTTTTTATAAATTTTTTTTTTCAACTGATATTGGTAGTCTAAGGTGTGCTCTTTCAGAATCTGCCGGGTGGACCTCGGTCACCCTTGAGCGTTTTGAGAAATTCAAGATGGCGTCCAAGATGGCCGCCGGTTTAGATTTACAACTCTAACTCCCATAGTTTTGGGCCTAGATAGATAATCTTGGTGTCTAACTATATGTTTCTGGGGCCAAGGAATTCATTAAAACCATCCATGAGGTTGTACAAGGTTTGGGTTATACAGAAATCCAAGATGGCGTCCGTAATGGACACCATTTTAGCGTTTTTAGTAATAACTCCCATTCTAAAAAGTCTAGGATGATAATCGTAGTGTGTAATGATATGTTTTGAGGCTATGGATTCCATTGTAACCACTGATAAGGTTAATTAGTGGTTTCATTATAGGTGTATCATATGCTCTCTTGAAATCATCGACTTTCACAGATAATTTTCTTCGTGGTGGACCCAAGTATTGTTAAGAGTGGACCCTGCATTGTCATTGCCTTCGTTTCACCGCTGCTGTAATCTTCCAACATCAATACTGCAAATCTTCCATTGTCACTTACCTGCCCAATAGGACACACAGAAGTGCATATAAACTGTCTTCTTTTGTTTTTACACATGCACCGTGTTTTCATTTCATCTCCATTATATTCTCAGAAATGCATCTTATATGGTGAATCTGACATGCTTTCTTGAAATAATTGACTTACCAAGACTCTTCTCCATGGTGGACCTGCAATCCAATTATTGTAAACAAAAGGTCCTGCATTGGGTTTGGCTTGATGGTACCACTGCTGCAATCTATAAACATTGGTTCTGCGGATTCTCCATTATCACTTACCAGTTACATGCTCTTCAATAGGAGGCTTAGAAGTGCTTATGAGCTGTCATCTTTTGTTTTTGCACAAGCAGACTCATTTAATCTCCAGTCTATACTTAGAAAGTTATGTTGAGATCATTTTCTTGGAGAAAGTATATGAGAAACATAGGCAACACCTGCACTTCTATGAGGAAATAAGCAGCAAGAAGAAAACAGTATCAATGCCTGCAAGCCTAACCTAAGTCAAAACACTAATCCATCTTGCAGTTGCTTGATGTTCTGGGAGTTACAAGCTGACAAGGTGAAAATATGGCAGAAGGAAAGTGTTATTTCAATTGGAAATTCAATTGTGATGACAAGTCTGAGCGTCTTGTTGTGGCAGGCTCCATCAGAATCCGCAATATAATCAAACACAGTATCATTTATGATGATGGTGTGCATCATTCATTGGAGGAAAAACTGGACAATAATGCAGATTTTACTATTAACTGTCATAAAAGTTGTGTTTCAACATACACGTCAAGCCATGAGGTTAAACTGTTTTATAAGAGAAAGTGTTCTGAGGCACCCTCCTCCTACATTCCACCAAAAACAAGGAGGAAATCATCGACTAGTGGTGTGTTTGACATCTTTGTGGACTGTTTGTTCTGTGGGCAGACTTGTCAGCTAGAAAAGGGCAAAAAGAACCCGTCCCGTTGGAGGCCTGCATACAAATTCCGACAGCTGAGTAGCCCAGATAGGACAACAACTTTGAAAGAATCCATCCTAACTGCATGCTGTGGTAGAAATGATGATTGGGCTGAACAAGTTAGGTTCAGAATCCAAGGTATATTAGGAGATCTACATGCAGCTGAGGCAAGATATCATGCTGACTGTAGGACCCGCTTCCTGGCTCCTTCAAATATAAGTTCTGCAGCTGCTAAATGCTTGAAGACTGAACCAGATGATTCTGCATTACAGTATGTTATTGGTGTGATGATGAAGGACCAATCTCAACTATGGAATTCTGTAGAACTGTATAAGCTGTACACAGAGAATGGTGGAAACATTCAGTCACGTAAAACGCCTCTAATCAAGTTGTCAGAATCCTTCGGAGACGATCTTGTTGTGTTGCATTCAGTAGGTTTAGCTGATATTGTCTGTTTTCAGAGTAAGGCAGCAAAATCCTTAAGACTGGTAAATGCAGATAATGATGATGACACTGGTATGATGTTGAGCAGAATAAGCAAGCAAATTGCCCGTGAAATCAAGGAAATAGACCTAGATAAAAAACATTATTCAACATCTATCAACAAAGAAAAGGCAATAGGGGAAGTAAGTGAAACATTGATGACACTACTTAGCAATGTATCCCTGAAATTGGATAGAACTTTTCCAGCCATACTTATTGGGTCAATAATGACAGGGATTACAAGAAACATCCCCACTACACTGCAAATAACTCTTGGTACCAAATTGGGCAGGTCAAAAAAGACAATCAAAACTATGCATTCTTTTGGAGTAACATGTTCTTATGATGAGGTCTTGCGTCACAGGCAGTCAGCAGCCAAAGTTGCAACATTGAATCGTTCCTGTCCTGGTATGAGTGATGCATCAACAGGTTTGGTGCAAGTAGTGGTAGATAACTTTGATGCTGAGATATCATCTCAAAATGGGAAACTCTCAACACACTCATTAGCAATCCTGGTTACACAACCTGAAACAGGATTGGATGCTGATGATTGCAAGCAGGAGACTATCCCAAGAATTTCTAAGGAAGAAATGTCTGAGCCAATTGAGTATGAAAATAACATAGTGAGGTACAATGGTCCCAAGAAGCCAAAAATGCCAGAAAGTGCAGCTGTTAAATCAGTCCTCCCTCTCAAATTACTTGCCCAACAAGTGCTTTCCAAGAGTAGAGCTGAGGAGGTTGACTTTGCCTTTGTCCAAGATGTGGTCCAGAAACCAAACTGCCCGGAGTATAATGGGTACAATACTGCACTTACCCGGACCCAGGGACAAGCACAACAGCCTAAGACAAAAACAGCATACCTACCCTTGATTGATCTTGCGCCCTCACATCCCGATACGATAATGACAGCAATGGTTGAAGCTCAGAAGCTGACACACAGCATGGGCCAGAATTTTGTGGTATTTACTTGTGACTTGCAGCTCTACAAAGTTGCTTTACAGGTGAAATGGGCATATCCAGATCAGTTCTCAGATGTGATCCCACGCCTGGGAGGCATGCATTCCTTGATGAGTTTCATAGGTTGCATTGGCTCTCTGATGGAGAACAGTGGGTTAGAGGAAATTTTGAGCCATGTTTTTGGAGGAGTGTCTAAAATGCTGACTGGGAAGAAATACCCTCAAAATGTACGAGCCTTGAGGATGCTAGCGGAAGAAGCCCTTAGAGGAGTACTCACTAACCACACACTTGAATCAAAGGCAGATGTCATGCAAGTTTTGGAAGATATAGCCAGTAGGAGTAAGACAGCTAAGCTGTGGATAGACATTTTGATCAAACCTATGTTCATCATCATGAAGTTTGTCCGGGCAGAGCGAGAGGCTGATTGGTTGCTGCATCTGGAAGCTTTCAAACAAATGCTCCCCTACTTCTTTGCGGCAGGTCATGTTCACTATGCAAGATATGGTATCTGTTACCTGAGGTCAATGGAGGCACTTCCCCAAGATGTACTTGTTCACTTCATGAAGGGAGAACATGTCATGAGACATCAACGTGGACTGTGGAATGGTATCTGGAGTGATATGTTTATAGAAACAACCTTCATGCGATACGGCCATGTGCCTGGTGGAATCATAGGGATCACACTTAAGCCAGAGACATTAAAGGTTTGGGCATTGAGTCTCCATGCATGCAGTCGTTTAGAGGCAGATCTAGATGACATGGTAGATTGCATTTGCGAACAGGCTGATGTCAGACATAAAGAGGAGGGGAAAGCTCGAATAGACAATGATGCAAAGGACAGAGGAGCCCTTAGGGCAAAGTTGGAACAGTGCATAGACCCTCTTGATCCAGAAAAACACCCTGATGATATACTGAACATTGCAACAGGAGAACATGGCACCCAAAGGGTCAATGTACATGATGCTGTGCAGAAGGGGGTGGAACTTATGAACACTTTCAGCCAAAAATTACCTGGTGCTCTGAATGACACAATTCACAAAACTGTTGTCACCATGGTTGCTCTAAAGAAACATGTGAAAGTGGGTGATACCAAAGTGTATGACATGAATGTGATTTACTCTAGAGTTATAGGCCTCCAGGCTAGTGGTCGAGATATAGATATCAGAGATGTTCTGTCTCATGAACTGGCCCCAATGCCTACATCAATGTTTGATACTGCAGGAGAAATGAGACCTGCAACATCAAAGTCATCTTTGAAACGACAGCTTCAAGTTGAAGTCTCTGCACGTACATCTACAAGTGACAAAACAAATTTTGTCATTGATGGCTCAGCTCTACTGTGGGTGATTCCATGGCCAGCAAATGGTACTATCAAAGACTATGCAATGAACCTCAGAAGCACTCTTGCAAAGCTACTCAACATAGGAGACGTACATCTAGTATTTGATAGATACTATGATTACAGCACAAAGAGTGTCACCAGAAGTGCCAGGGTCACTGGTGCAAGTCGAGTTCACCAGATGCAGTTGAACAGTGCATTGCCACCTCAAAAAACAGTACTGACAGTATCTGAAAACAAGAAACAGTTGATTGGCCATCTCGTCAACCTTATGGTTGAAGGTGATTTGATTCATGAATGCACCAAGAGTCATAGGCTAATAGTGGTTGGGGAAGAAGCTGCCCCATTTGAGATCAGTAACGGTGGTGTAGTCATCAGGAGGACAGATATAGCAACAGCACATGAAGAAGCAGACAATATCATTGTACAACAGGTAATGATGTGTGCTCGAAGTGATGAGCAAAGTGCAATAACTGTTATCTCAGATGACACTGATGTCTTTCTTCTTCTGGTGCATTACTACCACACTGAAAATATGAAGAATCATGTCACTATGGAATCACCAATCAAGGAGAGAACCGTCACTGACATTGGCAAAACAGTGGAGAAACATGCCAGTATAGTTAGTGATATCCTTGCAGCACATGCTCTTACAGGATGTGACACTGTGGCCTGCTATTACGGAATTGGCAAAGGGACTGCTTTAAAGGTATTGAGAGCTGGACAGCATTCGCTCTCCCTTCTAGGCTGTATTGAATCCCCAATAGAATCAGTGGTTGCACAGGCCACATCATTCATGTCAGCTTGTTATGGAGTACACGCTTGCAAATCCATGTCTGAAGCACGTTGGAGAGTGTGGGCATCCAAAACTGGACATGCCTCATCACCACCTAAGCTGTGCAGTCTGCCACCAACAAATGGGGCATTTGCAGAGAATGTGAAAAGAGCTCATCACCAAGCTATTGTCTGGCGTTCTCTGCAGCATTTGAGTCCACCGGAAATGGATCCAGAATTGCATGGCTGGATCAAGGACACCAAGTTGAAAACTCTGCAACCAGTCCCCTTTCCAGATGAGACAGAACTTGCTCCAGAGTTTGTCATGTGTCTCATCAGATGTGGATGCAAGAGCGCAACACCTTGCAGCACACGTGCTTGTAGCTGCACAGCTGATAGACTGAATTGTACTATATTTTGTGCCTGTTACGCCACAGGATGCAAACAAACGTAACAAACTCGGAAATGACTTATTCTAGCATCATACGAAATGACTAAGTGATGTAACAGTGATATGACCCTGAATGATCTACTCTCTACACAGGTAAGTGTCATTAGCTTGATTTGTTCTATGTATCTGGTCACTGCTGCAGCTGCCATCCTGGATTTTACCTAGTATGAAATTCCTAAACAATGCTATGAATGTTGCAAGCAAAGATTACCTGGCCTAAGAAACGTAAGGTTAGACAATACAATTATCATCTTAGGCTAATTACCATGGAAGTTATGGGTAAAACCCTAAATTGGCAGCCATCTTGGTTGTCATCCTAGATAATCTTAAAATGCAATCCCCTCCAATATCACTGATGGTTTCAATTGATACCCTGTCCCCAAAAATATAGGATTAGGGGTTAAAATTATCATCATTTACTAGTTTTAATAGAAGTTATGGTTAAAATGGCGACCATTTTGGATTTTTCTTAAAATCCAAAACTTGTGCAGCCTCCATGATGGTTTTAATGGATTCCCCAGCCCCAGAAACATATGTTAAGACATCAGAATTATCATCCTAGGTCAAATACAATGGGAGTTATGGCTAAAACACCAAAATGGCGGCCATCTTGGACGCCATCTTGAATTTCTCAAAACGCTCAAGGGTGACCGAGGTCCACCCGGCAGATTCTGAAAGAGGGTACTCTAAGCTACCAATATCAATCAAAAAAAAAACTTTATAAAAGATTTCTAGGTTCATCCATACTTCTGCCGGACTATATTAGTCCCTTCATTTGTCGATCGCAGAAGTCATATGTGTGCATTCAGGTAATAATACATGTTATCTTATTTCATAGGGGCATGTGAGAAAGTTACACGTGACATAGCATAATGCTGTGGTTTTCGTCGGGTACTCCTGATTCCTACACCTGTTACAACTGACTAGCAAAACAGGGAGGATATTCATAACATAACAAATGATGAGAGAGAGAGAAAGACGGAATTTGCCGAATATCAAAATTCTCTCTCTCTCTCTCTCGATCGATCGATCGAATGATTCGTTATGTTATGAATACCCTCCGTGTTTTCCTGTAACTGGTTTATCCTGTCCTCGTGTCATTGGGAGGTTATTACGCCTACCTGCTTGGTCTTACGCTATGTGGATATGGCATATTGGATATTACATATTAAACTGTCACGATGGCGTAAACGTGTGGGACGTGGGGCGCAAACTCATCACACTTGTCATATAGTATCATCCACTTCCTGCTCTTCCTCCTTATTCGCGATATTCGTCGTCATCATCATCATCATCATCATCATCATCATCATTCAATATCATCATGCCGACGACGATTAAGATGGCAGTGTTGGTTATGGTGTACTTTTTCATGCTCTTGTTGATTTTATTCTTGTTACTGTAGTCGTAGTCAATGATGTTGGTGATGTTGTTTTTGTTAAGGATGATGATGATGATGATGATGATGATGGTCCATATTTAGCGGTATTTCCCACGGACCGACAATAAAAATCCAATGGTTGTGAAGCTCCCAATGAGTTGGTGATACCAGCAACTCTCTCTCTCTCTCTCTCTCTCTCTCTCTCTCTCTCTCTCTCTCTCTCTCAGAAACACACATGCTATTCTATGAATACTGCCATTGGCCCTTTTCAGGCCATACGCCATAACGCAGGCCATCTGGTCTGAGGCACCTGATACCTGAAGCTATCATACTAATCTACCTTCCCATGTACAATGTAGTATAAACATTCATCCATAAGAACCTGCATCCCTAGTGTCGCTCTCTGAAACTATCAAACCACGTTCCTATCCCTTGTAATATAACATGTATTCACAAATACCTATATCCTTATCATTGCTATCTGAAATTATCATACCACGTTCCTATCTCTTGTAATATAACATTCATTCACAAATGCCTGCATCCCTAGCCCTCCATTCGGTAGCCACAAGGCCGGGGGAATTATATACGGCTTTATCGAAACGTTCACGATTCAGTTCAATTGAATCAACACGAAGAAATAAAAGATCCAATGCATGATCTCCGTGATTACTGTTTCGAATGCTTCACTGGGCCACACTGACATGTCATACCGCTAACGGGTCAAAGTCAGAATGTTCTGACCTGTAGCTTATATATATATATATATATATATATATATATATATATATATATATATATATATATATATATATATATATATATATATATATATATATATTTATATATATATATATATTTATATTTATATATATATATATATATATATATATATATATATATATATATATATATATATATATACATATATATATATATATATATATACATATATATATACATATATATATATATATATATATATATATATATATATATATATATATATATATATATATATATATATATATATATATATATATACATATTTATATATATGTATATATATGTATATATATATATATATATAAATATATATGTATATATATATATATATATATATATATATATATATATATATATATATATATATATATAGATATATAGATAAATATATATATATATATATATATATATATATATATATATATATATATATATATATATAGATATAGATATAGATATAGATATAGATATATAGATATATAGATAGAGAGATAGAGAGATAGATAGATATATAGATATATAGATATATAGATAGATAGATATATATAGATATATAGATATATATATAGATATTTACAAAATAATTGAATACCTTGGATGAATGTTTGAAAAATAAGCAAAATACAAAGTTTATTAATAATTCTTCATGGCTATCGATTACAGCGTTGTTTTGGGTCATGTGAGAAGGTTGCCAGTGACTCTGTGTTATACGGAGATTTTCTCCGCGTTCTCCATTTTTTGTTCCCCACTTACAACTGGCTTGTCTCAATTTAGTGCGAATATGATGGAGAAAGTTTAGATGATATAAATTCCATTCATTTTATCCACTTACAATTTTAGCTGATTAGCAATGATTTAGAAGTCCCTCTTAGTGAATGCGATCACACTGTTAGGCCAAATCACAAATATAAGATGTTAGCGGCCTATACTATACAAAGAACATGGTGTAAGCCTAAAAATTGAGTGTATCTCGTGCATAGAATATACCATATCTTTCCTAGCATGATCCATACTCGAATATGGCATTCTTATCGCAAGAAAATCTTGGGAAGATGACATGTCGTATTTAGATATAATACCTAATCTGTGTATTGAATCTGTCATCTTTGTCAAACCGGACTTTGTCCTTCCAATGTTAGTTAACAGAGAGGTAAGAACCATCACAGCAGTCCTGGTTTAATGTCCGTTTTATTACAAACCAATCCATGTCCGGCCATTAAAACGCAACATGTGGTGTCATTAAAGGGCTGAACTTTAAAGATTTGAAACTTATCCCTCCATCGTTTATTGTCACCAGGAAATATCTCTTTAAATCCCGGATGAAATGTTTAAGAACTCATGACGTCATGATGAATCCCCCTGCGCTGTAGTGTGTATCTGAGATATTAGTTGTGTACAACGGTGGCATACAAAGTTCAGCATTGTAAGTGCGAGAACATATGGACTTGAAAGTGACAAGCGTGTACATTTCTGTGAATCCTTCCGGCGCAGGGCATTAGGGGTGATAATTATAGTGTACGTTCGGGAGGTCGGCCGTCGCACACTCGCACACATACACGAGCGAGCGGCAGAAGCAGACGAACTTCGAGCAGGTCCTGTGGTTACAGGAACCGACCCGCACGCGCCGTGACGATGGAGGCAGCAGACGACTTCGGTGATTTGGACATTTATCCCGCCAGACGATGCCAATGGATCGTCAGTTCCCTAGCCTATCACTACGGCCTCGAAAAAGGAGTAGAAAACGAAATCATTGTCCTTTCGACCGGACTCGACCAATACTTACAGGAGATTTTTCACAATTTGGATGTTTCTGCTAAAGGTAAGATTTCCGCAGACGATTTTACCACCCTCTGCAGAGTGCTAAAACTGGACAATACAGATATTCTATCTGGAATTTCTGGTGAGATTAGTTTTCGCGAATTTCACGCCAGACTTTGCGAGCATTTCGCGTGCAGAAGCGATGTTCCGTATGTACCGTTTGATTGTAAGGATAATGATCAGGAATATGTACATGCCGAAGTGACAATGCGACATTTGCAGAAACGAAACAATTCGCTCTGTCCGCAGTGCCGAATCTCGAACGAATCCATGGAAAGTGACAATAAAAAATGGGGAACTCAAACAAGGGGGCGGTCGGGTTGTCCGGACGCTTTCTCGCAAAACGCCACGAAGGTCATCGCGAAACAGCAAGAGGAAATCGAATGTTTGCGAGAAATTATAGAGGATCTACGATCTTCTCTACAGTCGAGCGACGCAAGGTGCATCGCTCTGCAGGTGGCTCTATCATCTCTGCAGCAGACGACCAACAACAACGTACCTTCAATTCCATTCACGACATCCACGGCGGTCGCGTGCGCCGAACCGCGATGTCAGCACGGTCGTCTGCTCGATGAGCAAAAAGTCGAAATTCGGCGCGCTTTTTCGACGAGTTCTCTCAGCGGTGATGTCAATGAAAAGGAAAAGAAAAACTTTTCCAGACTGGCGAGAGAACTCGACAATGTTCGTGAGTGGAAAGACCAACAGATTAACGAGATTCTTCACATGAACCAAGAGCTGAAATCAGAACTATTGCATTGCTCCGTTCATCTGTATGATCAGACTGAAAGGAACAAATTCCTGAATGAACAGCAGGCCAACATGGCGGCAGGCTACGAAAAAGCACGCAATGTGCTAAGATCATCGCTGCAAAAAGTCCGAGATCTCGAGAAGGAGGCTGGACAGGTCATAATTCTGCAAGACAAGATGTCGGAATTGGAGGCAGAACTTCAGCAATTGAGGTAATTTACCCAGCATCACTTTTTTTAGTTAATGAATGGAGAAAGTGAAAGTGTATTATGTAAAAACCCATCTTGCGGCCCCTCACGATTGGTCGGCTTTTCCGTCCCGGTAGCATTTCAACTAAATTAGTATTCCCCATCCACCTTCATAAAGCAAAAAATCCAATTTGGAAGGGGTCCAGACTAAATTCTGGAATCTGTTATTGCCATGTGAAATTTCGCCCAGACCAACTGCAATATTCCATATTTTGTTTACATCAGAGGCACAATTTATTACCAATTCCCTCTAACCCGAGTGTTTCGATTCTTCACAATCCTTGTACCACAATTCCATTTGTATCAGAGTGGAGAATGGTATTTCAATCAAATCATACTCACTATATTCATTAAAAGTGTTAGCATCTACACCATCCTCATTATCATCTCTTATCGACTGACGATGAAGAGCATGACTGGACGATTATCAAATATATCGATTATATATATATATATATATATATATATATATATATATATATATATATATATATATATATATATATATATATATATATATATATGTATATATATATATATATATATATATATATATATATATATATATATATATATATATACATATATATATATATATATATATATATACATGTATATATATATATATATATATATATATATATATATATATATATATATATATATATATATATATATATATATATATATATATATATATATATATATATATAAAGATAGATAAATAGGTAGATAGATATAGATATATACATATATATATGTATATATATGTATACATATACATATATATACATATTTTTTCAGAGTGCAATAAAAATTGATATTGCACGAAACCGAAGTGCCATATTTGATTCATTATATGCCTACTGCTCATTCAAATTAAGTAATTTACTAATTTAAAGATTTATGAAAATGTAAATATTGTTGATATGTTTTTTCCATTTCAAGGTTTTACCACACACCATTGGGATATTGTAAATTTCTAAGCTGAAATATATTCTTGTGTTAATTCAGTAATATCGCAATCAAATTACTATAAATACCGGAAAAAGTCACATGCATTAGTTTCACAAATGTAATGATTTATTTATTTAATTTAAAAATGTGTTTTCCTAATTCCCTTCCTAATTATGATTTTACAAGAAGCCCAAACTTCTGAGTTCCTTGCCTCAATTCAATTCTGTTGGGTTCCTTTTCAAGAGTTCAAGTTGAGAATTGAGCACATGAACCTGACAGCTCTGAGTCCGAGTGTTGGAAAGTAACATTGCACCCCAATATCAATTTTGTAAGGTGGTCATGTGATCATGATCTGACCAATCACAGCAGAGAATGAGCAGTAGGCATATAATAAATATATACATTAATACGGAGCCCAGCATGTTATTGAAATGTGAACCTATGTAGTGGTGAGAGACAGCGAACCACTCGGCTACTAGGTGAGGCCCCTGTACCCATCCGATGTTTTATCGATGGGATTTTTCTTTTACTACATGTGTTATAATATAGTATCTTTTCGAAATGCAGAAGCTTTGACGAGGCTAATGATATGTTACTAAAGATCATGGGAAAGTCTTATTTGGTGAGTTCGTGTGAAAATGAAAATGAAGCTTTAATAGGACTTTTATGACAGATGTTTGCCTCTCTGATATTGCACTAGTTAATGTCTGAGGCCCAGAGATGCCATAGCGCGTGCTTCAAGGGCCAGACCTATTCTGAAAGTCTAGCATTGAATTTACAAGAATGTTCTTTACAGCCTGATTTTCTGCTCCAATACCTAAACATGTAGGATAAATACTAGTTTATAAAATCCCATGATATGTAGAATGAATTCGAGGGAGAAGATGGAAAAAGATAAGAACCAACATCATTAACCCATTCATGTCTCTAGTAGTAGTAGTAGTAGTAGTAGTAGTAGTAGTAGTAGTAGTAGTAGTAGAAGTAGTAGTAGTAGTAGTAGTAGTAGTAGTAGTAGTAGTAGTAGAAGTAGTAGTAGTAGTAGTAGTAGTAGTAGTAGTAGTAGTAGTAGTAGTAGAAGTAGTACTAGAAAGGTAGTGGTGGTGAGGGTAGTAGTAGTAGTAGTAGTAGTAGTACTACTACTACTACTACTACTACTACTACTACTACTACTACTACTACTACTACTACTACTATAATTACTACTACTACCTCCACTACTACTACTACTTCCACTACTACTACTAGTACTACTACTACTATTTAGTTTTTAAAGACTCGAGTAACGTCATTTTCAAAGACATGCCAATGCAATGACAAACCAGAATATCACGCCATGTTACGTGTCATGTGAAACAGCTGTGAAGTGAGCCTCATGCCATGGGAAAATAGTTACGAAGAAACTGGTCTTTGTTATAACTTGCTTTTCCAAGATCTAAAAAGAAGGCTCCAATTTCCATTTACCCTTATATGTATACGTATATGTATATAAATATATGTATATATATATATATATATATATATATATATATATATATATATATATATATATATATATATATATATATATATATGTGTGTGTGTGTGTATATATATGTACATATATATATTTATATATATATATATATATATATATATAAAGGTATTCGGTTTATAGTCTTGTATCCACCGAAGTGCTCACACGACCTTCCTCCCCTAGCAGGCACTGTACATACAGAAACCATTTCAATCCCCCGGGGGATATTCCAGAGCAACTGGCAGCATATAGCGCACACACTCTAAGCACTGCCTTATTTATGCTAGGTACCCATTTTGCAGCTGGGTAGACTGAAGCAATATGGAATAAACTGTTTTGCCCAAGAACGACCAAAGTGCCCGGAGTGGCCGGGATTCGAACCAGCGACTCTCTGATTACTAGTCCGACACCCAACCAACTGAGCTACTTTGTCCCCTTTGTATATATATATTGTATGTTTTATTGACTGAAGGGAGGTTAAGGGGCGTCTAAAATTATCGATAGGTCTAAATCATAGTCAAGGGTCTAAAATACGACGTTCAATACGTTCAATATATCCAGTGTTAGCCAAATTAAGATTCCGATTTCCACTTATCTGCTTTTAAGTGAAAGTATATCAGATGTATACTAATAACAAATCCAATAACCACACAAGAGCGCCTACTTGAACATGGGCCCCTAGTATACACTTAAGATAGGTTGTCAACCCCATTTAACCCATGTTTAGCACTATGTTGACTAATGAGTCTTTCACCTTATATAAAACATACAGGGCATGGGCGTATACATGGACTACAGTTGTGTAAACATTGGTTAACAGTTCTGCTACTAAAAGTTAAGTTAAGGTTCATTGCGCTAAATGTAGGTTAAGACAATAGCACATGTGTTAACCATTTATGTGCTCGGGCTACTTTCGTCCAAAGTACAAGGATGAAGAAATCATCTAAACCCTGTCATGTTGGTATTCATCGGATGGGTCCCGCTGAGTACTCACAGATGAGTACCCATATGCTAAGGTTTCAGTCATTTCTCAGTTTATTTGCATCATTTTGTAACTGCCAAATTAGCCACCAGCAGCATAAGGGTTAAAATGATTAGCTTAAATATGAGACAATTTCTAAAGTCCACCCTGCTAATCAACGCCAGTAATTGATGAATGCTGAGATTCCCTCGGCAAGGAATCTCTCAGGAATTCGCTTCGCCGATGTATATGAAAAGAATAGACTTAGTTTGGATCATTCATGTCAAAATGTTGAGTAAATGAATATCTGATAATGGCGTGTTGGTGAAACTGCTGCTACCAATTTTGTATTTTTCAGGAATAAACTAATTTATGTCAGAAAATAGGAATATTCTTAGAGGTTTAATTCAGATTGATTTGATTGTCTTGACAGGCTGTGTATCCAAATTATTGGCGGTTCAGGTGGTGCCACAAATATAAAATATTGATTCATCTTAAAAGAAAAATATTATTCCACTCTGAATAATCTTTATCTTCATAGAATAATTTGGTATCATTTTGTAAACTATGCTAACATGTTGTAGATTTTTTTTATTCTAATGTAGACCTACATGTGAGGGTTAAAATATGTTCATTTTGATAGAAACCTATGTTAACAATTGTTTAAAAAATATCTACATTTAGTAGTAAACTATTATAACAAAATGTAATTACCCGTATCTATTTACAAAGCAAAGTTGTAATTACTGTTGAGTGAATTGTGTGCCCGTTTTTCATGAGTAATCACCTTCATTGGCCTGGATATAATCCTCCCCACACCGTGTAAATTTACACTAGGTTCCCACTTCCTTCATTGAGCTCAGAGAGCTGAATTAATTAAGCAGAGAGAATAGCAAACATACACACAGACGTAGCAATATTTGAATAACACTACTGGGTATAATTGAGATGAAATGAAGTGTTACACGTGGAGTTTTTTGCATAATTAGGCTGAGGAATGTCTTTGTTTAATGTGTTATTCAGCTAATGAACGTGCACTAGCATAAATGACACATGCACATAAACTGCATCTTTTTTTCTTACCTGTTTTCGTTCACATAGTTTTAGCTCACATTAAAAAGAGCACTAGCATTTGATTTAACATCGATGTGGGCACCCTTGTTTTGTCGTGATGTCTGCATTTGTTAAATCACTGAGATGCCACTGAAAAAAGGACACTTCATAGTTCCTATTTGGGTCGAATCTCATATATATATATATATATATATATATATATATATATATATATATATATATATATATATATATATATATATATATATATATATATATATATATATATATATATATATATATAAAAGAAAAAAAAATATATATATATATATATATATATATATATATATATATATATATTTATATGTATATATATATATATATATATATATATATATATATATATATATATATATATATATATATATATATATATATATATATGTGTGTGTGTGTTTATATACACACATGTATATACACACATATATATATATATATATATATATATATATATATATATATATATATATATATATATATATATATGTATATATATATATATGTATATATATATATATATATATATATATACATATATATATATATATATATATATATATATATATATACATATATATATATATATATATATATATATATATATATATATATATATATATATATATATATATATATATATATATATATATATATATATATATATATATATATATATTAGACCGATTGTGCGTTATTGGCGATTGATTAATACGATCTAGCGCTCTCTTGCACTCACTAAATTCAAACTACACCAGCATTGATCAAAAACTTGAAACGCATCCACTTAGAACCCCTCCCCCCTCCTCAACGAAGACTATTGAGAAAGCACCCCTCTAAGAACACCCCCTCCTCATCGGTTGAAATGACATTCAAAAACGCTACATGAGGAACAACCAATCAATTACCACCCCAACATAAACGCATACGTGCAAACCTTTCTATCTGACAGAAACAATGATTGCCAATAGCTCATAGCATGGCGTCTCGTACACGAAGATTCTTATAACAGCAGTTATAATCCTCCCGCTAAATTCGCTAATATTAAACTCCCCGATATCACATGGAACAATTTTACAATAGGGTTAGGTTACAGTCTGAATGATTCCTTTCATTGGTGTATTATCATGGCTTAGATAGTACTGGCGTAACTAGAACCCATGTACAGATTGAAGGTCGCCGGTCTGCGGTGGGTCGCTATGGTCGTTAACCCTTTTGCTGGTGGTGGTTAATTTAGCCAATAAAAAGGTTGAAAAATAAAGCTGAACATGACTGAAACACCTCGCACATGGATACTCATCTGATAGTAGTCAGTAAGAGCTTTCCTATGAATACCAAAATGACAGGGTTTATGGGTTTCTTTTTAATTTTTGTCGTGCAATGCCTTAGAGAAAAGTATCCTCAGGATGAAAAGGGTTAAGCACAAGCGAGTAGCGTGTGTAACACGTTCCTGTTCATTACATTCCTGGGCTACCTGGGGCGGATGACATATCTATCTGTGATATTTATCACTCAGTCTGTGTATTGATACGCTATCAATTACATACCGCAAATACTGTTCCCTCTTCCCGTCACCTGGCCAACCAACAACATCTGTGGTTAGCCTGACCCTATCACTAGCTGGATGGTAATGTTGTTTATGCAGTGGTTGCAATCATTAGCATCATCAACACTATCTCAATTATCTTATCTGCGTTACATGTACAATTAACACATACCCTCCTCCTTTCATACCGTCGTCACCATCACCATTTCTTTCATCATCACCAGCATCAACAACAACATCGGCATCATCTTTATTGGAAGATGATGATGATGATAATCATCACCATTTGTCAAAGTACATGTTGTAAAACACCTGGCTGTGGTGACTAATTTGTTGTCTATATAAATGGTGATATTAATGATTAGGAAGGAGATTAGGAGGAAAGGGGCAATGATGAATTGATGATGATGATCATTATCATCAACAACAACAGCAACAACAACACCAACACTTTTAGAAAGTATGACACCTAGTTCTGGTGATGAATTTGGTATCAATGGAGATGGTGATGATAATAATGATGAGGGGTGGGGGATTAGGATGAAGAGGGAGATGACGATGAAGATGAATAGAATCAATTGAACAGTTGACCTAACATGTTAAAATGCAAAAGATGTTAGTTTGGACCTAAGGTTAGCTTGTACATGTACCATTAAGATATCGCTAGTTCAAATCCACTTTCCATCCAAGATTCATGAAAGTCTGCTGGTATGGATGTTATGTCAAATGAATGAGCTTTGAGTAGGAAAGTTGATGCTGTGATGTTGCTGCTGATTGCGGGGAGTCGTCCTGTTAGCCTGCTGCCAGCCTGCAGCATTGCACAGTCGACATCAGCAGACACCACCGACGACCATTAATACTCATCAAAGACGGCGGCAAGGATAAGAAGATTAGGCAGGATTATCATAAGTTCAGAGGCAGTCCCAGAGAACAAAGTGGGAATGTTTGTGTGGAGGACAGCTTGGGTGACGTGTGATAAAGCGCCTCTAGTTGCGTCAGCGTGCAGTATGGCACAACTCCCAAACCCTGGTCAGCTGCTGTGGGACGAATGCGTCAATGAATAACATGCATCTGCGAATTCTGTCTATTCTTTGCTCCTCCCCCCATTCCATTTTCTTTCGTTTATCCGCACCTTCTTCGACCCCTTTCTTCTTCTCCCTCTACTACCATAGGTGAATAAAAACAAGTCATCTAATTCCTCTTCATCTTCTACGTCTTCTTATCCATCCTCTTCTTCTTCTTCTACTACTACTACTACTGCCGCTGCTCCTGATATTACTTCTGCTGCTACTACTACTACTACTACTACTACTACTACTACTACTACTACTACTACTACTACTACTACTACTACTACTACTACTGCTGCTACTGCTACTGCTGCTGCTGCTGCTGATATCGCTACTACTACTACTACTACTACTACTACTACTACTACTACTACTACTACTACTACTACTACTACTGCTGCTGCTGCTGTAGTAGGTAGGTGGGATTCTAGTGATGGGTTTGGGATGACAGATGATGACGAGACATGAGCTGGCATGCACGTTCTCAATATAGACTGAGCATCTGCTCAGAATGTCAAAATGAAAGACAGCAAAAGCACTCACTACGTTCTCTCTCGCAGTACATAGAGCGAGGCTTGACCCCTGGTCACACACCCAACTCCAGTACAGAAGTTGAGGGAGGTCAGAACTATTTCTCAGAACACTGGTGGCTGATTCCTCGTATTCTGTTGTTGACGATCGTGATGAAAATAATGATGGTGAAGATCATAATATCATAATGTATGATAATGTATCATCGTATCATCATAATGTATAATCGACTATTGATTTATATATATAAATATATATATATATATATATATATATATATATATATATATATATATATATATATATATATATATATATATATATATATATATAAATATATATATATATATATATATATATATATATATATATAATTGTATATATATATATATATATATATATATATATATATATATATATATATATATATATGTATATATATATATATATGTGTGTGTTTATATATATATATATATATATATATATATATATATATATATATATATATATATATATATATAATAATAATAATTTGAATAATAATCGGAATTCATACAGCGCAATTTCCATTAATAAAATGTTCAAAAGCGCTGCACATCGTCATAGTTTGAGCCATAGTCAACAACGCCTCAATAAGCGAGCCTGAAAAGGTGTGTTTTGAGACTGAACGCCTGGCACGATGTAGAATCCTTCAGGTGTTGTGGAAGCGCATTCCATAATCTCGGTGCACTAATGGAGAAAGCGCGATCTCCAAATTTGAATCTAGTCCGAGGCACATCCAGAAGGCCCTTTGCTTCTGATCGTAGCTATATATATATATATATATATATATATATATATATATATATATATATATATATATATATATATATATATATATATATATATATATATATACAGTATATATATGTATATATATATATATATATATATATATATATATATATATATATATATATATATGTATATATATATGTATATATATATATATATATATATATATATATATATATATATATATATATGTGTGTGTGTGTGTGTGTGTGTTCGTGTGTCTGTGTGTGTGTGTCTGTGTGTCAGAGAGAGAGAGAGATAGAGAGGTTATATCTAATCGGTTGCAATATTTGCGACAACATATTTAGAGATTCTGAGTTTGGACAGTTACCATAACTTTGGCTAGGGTGTTTGGATCTATGATATAACCCGAGGTTCTGAGTGGTGACATCTATTGACTGAACTGTCACTCTCGCAGTAAGACATCCTGAGTGGTGGTCACTTGTAACAACACGACTGTTACGAGGAAACAGGAAGACGATACGTCAAGGCTGGGTAGAATATGGAGAATATAAACATAGTTACTGTCCCCTCTCTGTATAACTGAGCTGGGCTAAGTGGGTACATGGGTGTAGCCAGAATCACCCCGCAATGCCACTAGCAAGCTTGTCATCATCAGTTTGCCCCATAGAGTGTGGCATCATTTGTACTGTTAGTGTAGATATGCTCAACACTGTTCCACGTACTACTGCTGCGAAACTTATTGAACTTACATACTAAACTGATGGTGCTGCTTCTACTACTACTACTACTACTACTACTACTACTACTACTACTACTACTACTACGGATGCTACTACGGATGCTACTAATACTAATACTACTACGGATGCTACTACTACTACTACTACTACAAAACTATAACGATAGCATAAACAACAACTACAACAACAACAATATGCCCCCTGCCCCATGTGCGTGTACCATTCTCCGCCCACACAGACGCCAAGGTCCCCCCTCAGATACAGAGCGGTTCCTAACGGAGGATAATGTGATCTTAAAGACGTAACTTGATGTTGTCGACCTAATGGAGACTTCTGCCCCGCTGATTATTGTGTGATTGTATTTGGGTGCATCGTCTTAACTTTGAGTAGGGATGATTTCTCTATAGGGGAGGCAATGGGCTCAGTCCTCTTCAGAAGTGGCCATCCCATACCGGTGTGGTCTCACGGCATAGTAATTGGTATCGAAATAAAATCCCCCACCCCTCCTCGTTTTGCCATTTCCTCCCTGGGAGATACTCGTGAGAAAGCTCAGTGGCTATGTGGCAGTGAACTGTCACTCGCGGTTCTGCTAAATACCACGGAAGGTCTATTGTCGTCTTCTTATACACTTACCATGCTACAGACGGCACTGCGCATAGGTATAAGTTGGATTTAAATTTTGAAAGAAATTTTTTTGACGTCTACTACTACTACTACTACTACTACTAGTACTACTACTTCGTCTTCTTTTTTTCTTCTACTACTTACTACGTCTTTTTCCTTTTCTACTACTACTACTACTACTACTACTACTACTACTACTACTACTACTACTACTTTTAGGGAGACGAACTATCAACACTCGATTGAGATGAAGACATGTTGATGAAGCGAGGATAATCAGTGATAGCTCACAAGAAGGCGAAATTCCCTTGTACCGCTGGCCTGTGGCTGGCGCGGGGGGGGGGGATATGTACATTGACAGTATATTGACGCGTACATCTATAGAATGTTGTTCACATCAGAGAATAAGTAGGGATGTAATGTACTGTGAAACTAGACTGATAAGCAGGAAGAACCAGCGGATCGATTTCATAACCAGTCTGTAACAACTAGTAGCCTTCTCTGGGATACTGTTTGTTCTTAACTGGGGAACTATGAACAGATTTTAAACCAGTAATACTGCTATCGAGGTACAGATAAGATCAACTCGTGGCCTAACCTTCTTAGTGATACCGTTTGATTTAAAATAGGGAACTCTAAACAGGGTAAATACCAGTGACACTGCTATCAAAGTATAAATAAGGTCCTTACATCCATCAACAAAGAAATCATTACAATGACCTCATCGACATCTCTAAAAGTCTGCAGTCTTGCCAGTCTTAAGTTTAAAAACGTTGATTTGACCCTTTCTGCAATCAACAATAAGGCTAAACTATGTCATACCCTTTCATTAAACCCACTCGGGTATCTGATTGGAATGAATCCACTAAAACACCCTAGTACCCTACATCTGCCAAAATCACGCTAGAATATGCCGGTCTCGCGGTAACATGAAGGGAATTATCTTCCGGTAAATTACCAACTTCCAATGGTGAATATCCAGCTAGGTGTAAAACTCGGTTGACCGCAAGAGGGCGCACCCTCAAGAGCTTCTATTAATGTTTTGTAAATAGTGTCCTAATCTGCTGTGAATAGAGTAGTGGAGACCCCGGGGCTCTTCTGGTGGATTCCAATAACAGTGTTCATCCATGACTGCATCTAATCATGCAGTGATCGAAGCGAGCCCTAACCCCTACCACTGGGTAGATAGAGATGAGGAAACGTACGTATACGCCGTGGAGCGATGTCCGATTTGTGATGGTTGCAGTCCCCCTGGCCGAGCGGTAGTGCTGTAGTGTGCAAATTTCACCATTGCTGGCATTCTTACTCTACATACGAAATTCTGATAATATTTGATAAACTTCCAAATAGCCAAATTAACATAGGAAATCAACATCTAGGTAGATGTAGAATAAGATACTATTTCAGTCTAAATGTACCGTATGCCGATTGCTTGCCATGTTTTTCTTCTGCACAAAGTCAGGAATATGTGTTAGGAGAGCTTTACGTGTGGATGACCTTTTTGTGAGGTGCCAATTGTTTGCCATGTTTCTTCTCTCTACAATCAAGGTTCGGAATATGTTTAGGACATCTATACTGTATATGTGGATTAACCTTTAGGTGAGGTGCCAATTGTTTGCCATGTTTCTTCTCTCTACAATTAAAGTTCGGAATATGTTTAGGATATCTATACTGTATACGTGGATTAACCTTTAGGTGAGGTGCCAATTGTTTGCCGTGTTTCTTCTCTCTACAATTAAGGTTCGGAATATGTTTAGGACATCTATACTGTATATGTGGATTAACCTTTAGGTGAGGTGCCAATTGTTTGCCATGTTTCCTCTCTGCACAAGGTTCGAAATATACGTATACATCTATACTGTACGTGTTCATGTCCCTTTTGTTGTGGTGTCGTTTGCTTGTCATGTATCTCCTCTGCACAAAGTTGTAAATATATATGAGGGAATATTGCACATGTGGATGCCCCTTTTGATGAAGTCTGCGATGCCCCTGGCCAAGCTGTCTGGTGTACCGCATGCCAATTACTTGCGTGTTTCACCTCTGCACAAAGTCTTGTAAGATGGAAGGTATACTATACATGTGGATGACCCCTTTAGTGTGGGAGCACCCCCTTCCAACTCGCGGTCGAGCGGTCTACCACACAGTGTACCAACACACACGACCCTTGATACGACCCCTTTCGTATACGAACTGGTACAGTCCTCCGTCGGTACCAGTCTAGACTGAAT
>OZ012687.1:50733661-50743661 GCA_963942565.1 Maea johnstoni | reverse complement strand
AGAGTGACTTAATGTTCAGTTCAGCTAGGTGTTTCTTAGAGCCGAATAGAATGATTTCAGTCTTGTCATTGTTGAGTTTCAGTTTGTTCTGAGACATCCAGACACTAATGTCACACAAACATTTCTCAAGATTTAGGATTTCACATTTGACTATTGCGTTATCACTTGTCTTTTTGAATGATAAGCAGAGCTGGGTGTCATCAGCATAGCCATGATTGTTCAGACCGTAGGATCGGATTAGCTGTGCCAGAGGTATGATGTATATTAGGAACAATATTGCACCCAACACAGATCCCTGTGGTACAGACCACAGGATTTCCTGATTTTCGGAGAAGTCATCATTGATTTTAATCCTCTGTTTCCTGCCTAACAGGTACGATTTGAACCACTGTAGAGCAGATCCTTTAACTCCAAGAACTGACTCCATCCTAGATAGAAGGATGGAGTGATCAATTGTATCGAAGGCAGCGCTAAGATCGAGTAACACAAGGATTGCAGCCCCACCCTGATCGAGAGTACGAAGGATGTCGTTCTGTACCCGCACAAGTGCAGTCTCAGTGCTATGACATGCTCTGTATGCCGACTGCATGGGTTCATGTAGCTGATTGATAGTCATGTAATTTGTAAGCCTTGCAGCAACTACCCTTTCCAATACTTTTGACAAGAATGATAAGTTTCTTACAGGACGATAGTTCTTGAGCACCTCTGGGTCGAGATCATCTTTCTTCAGTAACGGAGTGACTAATGCCTGTTTCATGGAGTCAGGCACGTTGGCACTCTGCAACGACAAATTCACTAAAATCGTAACCATTGGAATAAGCTCATCTACCGAGTCTTTCACCATCCAAGTGGGAGCGGGATCTAGAGAGCAGCTCTTAGTCGGTGATTTTGCTATGATTTTGCGAACTTCGCTTTCAGTCACGGCCGAGAAAACATTCAGAGAACATGTTAATGCCGGGGTAGGTAAATTTAACTGGTGTCTGGAGAGATCTGGCAGCTCGTCGCGTATCTTACATACTTTGTCTGTAAAGAACACAGCGAAGCGGTTTGCCAATTCTTCTGTTGATGCATGCTCAGGGAGTTTCATCTCACTCCTTTGATGTAATATGTCTTTGACAATGTTACTGAGGTTTTTTGAATCAGTGGAGGACTCAGCTATCAGATTGTTGTAGTAGTCCTTCTTAGCTTGTAATAACATGTTGTTAAATTTGGTCCTCGCAGTTTTAAACAGGTCATAGTGGACAGTGAGGTTGGTGTCTCTCCACTTCCTTTCCCATTTCCTCTTTTCACGTTTTGCACCATACAAATCACCTGAGAACCATGGTTGTTTCGGTCTAATTGTTACCATTTTCACTCTTGCTGGTGCATGCTTGTCAAGTACCGTTGTTAGTGCAGAATTGTAGTGATTAGTCAAATCCTCCACGGAGCAGCCTTCAGCATTACCAGGTTGTAGAGCGTCCTTCAAGTCCTCTCTAAAATTGGGCATGTTGACACTGCGGAGTTTACGCACTGACATCGGCACCTGGATCGGACATGGTTTAGGGTGAGACACATCACACAGAATGAGGTTGTGGTCAGAGAGCTGGTCTCCAACCTTCCACTGACTTATAAGATTCTCATTGTCCCTGGTTATGACCACATCAAGGGTGTGTCCCGTTAATATAACCCGTACATGTCCGGATCAGTCAAATGTCTGACCTACAAAACATTTCTTTAGAAAATTAGGGAGAAATTATAAGCGGAACTCATGCAGTTGTGTTGCCCCTGCTTTATTTCTTTGTACGAGTATCATAGATCATGGCAGCACTTATTGCAGGCAGTTCCTGCCATGAGAGGACAGAAACGCTCCTCCGGTATTCAAAGGGTTGATGGATATCTACAGCTGATCTGAATATTCAACACTCACTTTCATCTTTTGGTGAGGCACGATAGCTAGTATAAGCATGATGACTTGAGCAGCTATACATATAACTACGATATGTATTGCATGATATTCAAAACCTAACATTAAGTCCACATTGAAGTTTGTCGTAATTAGTTTTGTTCCTTTTAATTGCAAATCAAATTTAAGAGATATTACGATAAATTACGATATTATCTTGAGAGATAAGTTAATTGCCAAGAAACATAAACATGTATTATGATAGAATGCGATGCTTGGTATGTGCAAACAAACCTATCATGCCGAATCCAGGTGTTTATCAGTACCATACTTGCACTATTACACCAGGTGACAGTTACACACACACACACACACACACACACGCGCGCACGCGCGCGAATATACATGTTATATATATATATATATATATTTATATATATTTATATATATATTTATGTGTGTGTGTACACATATATATATGTGTGTATATATATATATATATATATATATATATATATATATATATATATATATATATATATATATATATATATATATATATATATATATATATTAGCGCTGACTTGCCGGCAAATCACCAGAAGATTACCCAAACTGATGCTTCAACCCCTTTCTCCGCTAGTAGTTTACAAATAGTGCTCAGTGCTTCGTTAAAAAAACTAGAAATTGGAACGAGTTATAGTAGACATTAATCGTAACCAGATCCAGTGTTTTCCCTAAAGGAAAAGTATTTATAGAATATAAGTTTGTTATATAAATGTGTTTATATTAACGCCACTGTTTTCGTAGGTAACAGACATTGGTCCCCATGGGCATTGGTCCCCATGAGATGTTTGCCTCGGGTGGTTATGACATACATATCTTAGAGTTTTTGACAAATTCCCCAAACGCACGCGCATATATATATATATATATATATATATATATATATATATATATATATATATATATATATATATATATATATATATATATATTTATTTATATATATATATATATATATATATATATATATATATATATATATATATATGTGTGTGTGTGTGTGTGTGTGTGTGTGTGTGTGTGTGTGTGCAAACACGATATTTTCCTAGGTTGGAATCCCTGTAGCCGGCGACTACCATCTGCCGCCTGCCGTGGAAATATGATCCAGTAGTGTCCAGGTTGCCTCTTGCTCTGACTGGGGAGTTTGTTTAATGGTAGCAATATTCTTACACATGCTCTGGAAATAGCTAACGTCCTGATGGTCGCCCTGTACGTGTAGTTTACAACCCCCAGCCTGTCGCTCTCAGTTCATGACTCAGTGGTAGCAGGCGGGATCGTATTATACTGACTACAGCTACCGCAGATCCTCAGAACCTGCCTCCAGTATCACATGAAAGGGACTGTCCCCATGGTTGAATGGTCTAAAGCCTTGGCACTGACTTCTCGCTGCCCGGATTTTAGAGTTGCCCGAGAACCACAGGCTGAGCGATCTAACGTATTCGCAAGGCCTTCTTTATGCCTTTTTATGCGCAAATACGAATTTCGAATGCCAGTTGTGACACGGACGAGGGTTGTCATCGAACTGAGGATATTCGTTGGGTAATCCATTTCCTTTCATATTTACTTTCTGATTTGTCATGATTTATCTTAAACTGAGAGAAAAATTTGCAATAAACCCATTTCCTTTGCCTGTGAGCATTAATGGGTTAACAGTAGCAAAACATATTTTCTAACGCTGTTCAATCCTATGTATGACGAATACAGATGGTCATATCAAGGTAGAGATAAGAGCAAGTCTATTACCACCTCCTGAGTCGGCCGAAAAGTATAAGAGATCTAGTGTATTTAGGTTTATCTCTTGAAATGGGATACTTACATTTTTGTGCCCATAGGGCAATGTAGTTCGTTGAAGAACACCCCGAAACGATGACCCATATGAGACTACCCATAAAATAAATATTAAGTGTGAAATGCTAGGTATTGAAATAGATATTAGATTAATGTGATGTGGTACGTGCAGAGATAGCGTTATGGCAGTTTTCCACCCCATAACTATAACAACAACATGGAATGAGAACATATTTTCGGTCACATGATTGGTTTTGACTGTGTGTGTTATTGGTTTCCTGGGGTGAATTACTTATCTGGTAATGAGTGAAATGTACATGGCCAGCATTCCTGTGGGACCCATATCTACTAATCCATTTAAGCTCATGGAGCCACAAGGTCTTACAACTCTGTAGATGGCCCAGAACTCAACCATTCATACCTGTATCGGTTCTAAAAGAAGGGACAACTTAGGTCATATCATCGGTATGAAAGCTTCTTTTGAAAGAAAATTGAAGTAAAAAATGTTAATCTAAACCCACCCAATAACTCTCCAAAAACATATATATAGTTTTTGCTCTATTACAATAATAACATTAAAAGTACCATATACCCGGAAGTTAGTTTTCAAGGGTATAATCATAGAATGAATATCGATTAAGAAGATTTTTCAAATCCATTTATACAAAGATTGTTTCTCACTTGAAGATATACCCTTTATGGACTTTTTGTCATAAATGTTTTGTATACCGTATAAGTTTGTACATATAAAAGTGCAGTCAATAAACATACAATACAATACTACTTAGACGCGTATGTTCAAAGTTGTGACTGTTTCCACTCATGTCCGATCGACCGGATGATGTTACCGTGAAAGAGTTAAAGGACTTATCCATTACTTAGAACAAATATGACATCGCGTTTACCGAAAGAACATATGTTCTGCCATCGCCATGGTGGTATGTGCGACACCCCCTGGGCAAAACTGCGACCACTAGCGTCGGGTCAGTGAACCATAGCCGCTAATGAGTGCCCAGCGGAAGGCTCGCTGGGCGAGTAGATTATGAGTATGGAACTACCGTGGAAGTGGAACCCCCTCTATTATGGTACACAGGTGTGTGCCTACACCAGCTCTTAATCTGTGGAATAGTCTTACCTATCTTTTCATTTTTTTTTTATCTTTCGCTTCATGTCTTGGGGTTAGTTTTTTGGGGGAAGGGTAGAATGTGGGTGGTCACACACATTACATTAAGTAGGAATGGTCACTCACTTTGGCAAGAAATCGAAAATTTCTTACAAATTGCCGCCTTGTGAGCAGATTTAGGACTCATCGCAGGTAAACGCAGTTTTGAATTTGGTGAACAATTCAAGACCAATCAGATACACTCCATATCCCTTGTCAAATATAAAAGAAAATCCGTCGGACTAGGATAGTGTATGTCGTATTCGCTTCCTAACTAAGACGATGCTTAGGGTAACCCCACCCCACCTCACCAGCTGACCCCTGGTGGCAAGGACAAGAAACACGAGCCCCTCTCAAACAGTCCCCACATGTTTGCACTCGACCCCCTACCCCCAGTATTTACATAAAGATACCAGTCGCACGCGCCGCCACGCTAAACCAAACAAAGATGCATGCATTTCCGCCGGAAGGCGACATCTGATGACAAGATGGTACCCCAAAATGGATTCGAAGGCAAACAATTAGGGGTTGTCCTAGGGGACATATTGGGGATAAATGAAGGGTGGTATATGTCGAGTGGTTTGTCAGAGGAGAGAGGCACGGAGACGATTTTGGGTTATATATAGACTCTATGGGTCATTGCATGTCTTTTGGAAAACGACCTTTTCATGATGACTCAGTACTTTTAATGAGTATTTTTTAGATCTGCAAGGTATCTCAGCGATAATTTATTCATAGGAGCAGCGGTTACCGAGGGTATTTAATGCCTTCAGGATGTGTCCCTCGCCTTTTATAACGTTAAAATATTTTGTTTTGAGTAAAAATAGGTAATTGTACATGTATGTTTATATATCATGATTTTCGTCGCTTTCTGCAGCTATGATCATTTCGCGAAAATAGAAAAACTCATTACTAGGCAGAAATTCCCTTCTATGTGCTGAATAGTCTCAAAGAGTATCATCATTTTTAATGCGGCCTTATTTATCTGCATATTGAACTCACGACCTAATGGTGGAGAATACATATGGGGAAAAAACATCTAGTCATACAGTGAAAGATAATGAACACGACAGAAAAGCAGGATTTAACTATATTTATAGAGTAGGGTAACGATGGCACACCCACCCCCATTTACACATGTTTGGTTGACACGGGGCGCATGCGTAGTTAGGATCATGTCAGCACAATGGGGTCCCCAGTACAGTAATAACCGCAGCTGCTACTACTCAACACAACCCGACAAAGAGATACTGAAAAAATCCTCGATACCCGCCTGTCGCGTCTGCAGACTTCTACCCTAACTAACAGGGGGTGCCCATTTCGTTTAACAACCCGTTGGGTTCAGGATAACCTCACAAACAAGAATATATCACTTATGCAAAGACTTTTCCAAAACTGAATGGTTTTTTTTTTGTTCTGGAAAATACCCTCTGAATAGTTGGATGGATCTTTACCTACAATGTTGAATCTGGTAACTACCCTCCAAATGGAGAGTGTTCTCTCAGCCCTAGACTGTGTGTCTGCTGAGATGAGTAGACCGGGATCGGGCACTGTCCATGCATCATCAAATGTCGCTGCCTCCCATCTCCTTGGCAACTATCTGACCTAGAAAGGATGCTGCATGCTAATTGCACAGATCAGATCACGTGACCAAGGCTACACCGCGTAACCCGAGGCGCACATACCCTAGGTGCTAGCATGCTGTGCCTATGGCGTTGCGGTTCAAGAGGATGTATTTCTCTGGTGTCTGTAAACTCTAAACGGGCGGGCATGATATTGAGAAAGGTTTATCGTAAATTATGCCGAACACCCTTCTCAGTTCAGACTGCCATCCCTAACAAGGCTCCTCTTGAATTCACTGCAAACTATCCTCTCAGATGGGTTAAGCTTTAATTCTGAAACTGCCTTCACCTTCGTAAGACCTGTGGACTACACCCCCAAATAAATGAATGCATAGATAGACATATGAATAAATGAATTGACGAAGAGATAAATAATGTAAATATATAAAGACAAGGTGAATAAACAAATAAATAGATATTTAAATGAATAAATAAAATAATGAATACATTGATTAATAAACAAACAAGCATAAATACAGATGGATAGACACATAAATGATAATAACTTGTAAATCCAGGTCGGTTCTCATTGGTGTTTTACTTGGTGTATTCGTGTGAGCACCCCTGTAGGAGCATGTAACCCCAGTGTGTCGAGGGTGCCTCTGGTTGGTCACCGGTTGAACAGATGTTCATGTTAACCCGTTCATGCCAGTAGCTAGCGTCCTATAAAACCTCACTGATGTTTAGCTATCCTTTTTTAAAAGGATCCTGAGAATTTCTTGTAGGGGAAATTTTAAACACAATCCTACCAGATTCTCTCCTTCAGATATTCAGCTTATTTATGATTTATTGAGACATCCCCAAGGGTTTCTTCGCACACGGACAAAACATTTGAAGGAGAATTCTGTGGATGAATGGGTTAAGGCAGTATTTCTTGTATGGAACGCCTGCTGTTCTTAGACATAGAATGCTAATGGCAAGTGAAATACTACGAGGCCACGAGTGGTAAACTCTACATCATTCTGCACAGTCACAGATAGCATAAGGTACATCAGGGTTACATGTCGACCCCCGTCCCCAGGGCAGGGGAGGGTGGCTGAGGCTTGAGCTGAGATTCCCCAAAATACTAAAACCAAACATTTTAAAATAAAATTGTTTAGAGTTCTTTTTAAAAGTGTTGTATGGGTCATTTACTACGATGGTGCATGTGTGAAAGTGAAAATAAAGACCTTTTTTTACAGGACGGCAAAATAAAGATTTATTTACCCTCCCTCTGTCTCATTTGCAGAAGGGTAAAACAGTTGTTTTTATTTAGCCTCTCCCAAAAAAACGGTCATTCAAAAATATAGATTATTTTCGTTTTCACACCTGCACCATCGTAATTTTCACTTGAAAAAAAATTTATGTTATGGATTTCACCGTTGCGAACATGCACCGCACCATTTGCAAATTAAAAAAACTGCTTCCACTAGTCATGAAAACAATGTGGATGATGTTTGTATAATGTGTTTGCTATCAAGGCTAGCATTTTCCTTGAGACCAATATCAGCGTATAATTCGGCTCGTTAAAGGCTCGCTCTGGTTCAGTTCAAATAGGCTTCATTTGTATTTGGAATTTCGTTTCCTTTTTTTCTGCCATATTAATGCTACATTGTGATTGTTGAGGAAACAAAAATACCAGCGGAAAACCACCGCCATAAGTCAACTCTTTCGTACATGCTCTTTTACGTGCTCTATCTAAAAGATACGTTTAATACTAGTATCTGGTGTGTTGGGACTGGTTCATGCTAATAAAACGTTTGTTAAAAATTACATGGTAGCTGACGACTTCGAAGAGGTTGCGAAACTGTCAGCAGGATTAAGCTTAAGCATCCAGCCCACACCTTTATGATGATCACCTAGTAATACAGACTGCACGGTTTGAAAATCTTGTTTGGAATACGATACAGATTTCACAACCTGAAAACTGGTATGGGGAGAATACAAAGGTCGACACACCTTCAGAGATGTTCGGCAACATTCGCTTATATAGATATTAATGATCCACAAATATTCATTTACAACGCATCCATCTCACGCTTCTCCTAATTCAAGGCAATACTAGTATGCCAAGTCTTCCAGAGAGACTATTCCTCGTGAGAGGTCACACAACATTTACATCTACTTTCTGTGATTTCACTCGTGCTTTCCGTATTAGAATCTCTTTTAAAGTCCTGTAGCCTATGTTATTAGTGAGCACCATCTCGCCTCAGCCATCAGGGCTACAGCTTATTATTGCATTGCATCTGATTGTATTGTACCGTATTTACATTACTGTGTATTTGTTGACTGCCTGTGCATATCAATAAATAATATTTAAAGGGAACCCACAATAGCGACAACATTGGCTTGTGCAATGTGCACTTGCAGTTCTTTAGCACTTCATGAGGTACTGCCTAGCACGGCTTGAAACAAAACAGTAAAACAACAATAGACCCCTGGAACCGTAAACACTGAAGTTGGTTTCTATCGAATTGTTAGCAGTTCTAGGGCATCAAAATAACAAAGACGAAGTGCATGTACTGCCAAAGATAAGATCAAACTAGGTTTGTTGTGGGGTAACTTAAAGGATTCAGTAGAGTTGATCGTATTCATCGTGCTATTACAAAAACACCTAGACAATCCTTCGAAGTAGTAGTACCATATATACTCTATTGACACATATTTGTTCTAGCTTGTAGGAAAAAAGTATTAGGAATTTAGAATATTTCAAACGTACCCAACAGAACTACTGTTATCTGTCCGGGAGTTGTTTGCTGAAGAAGACATAAATAGTAAAGGAAAATAACAGCTTCTAAAATTGGTGTCCACTGAACAGTATCTTTATTTATGTTATTCTTTTATAGAAGGGTCATTGTGTGCACTCTGGCCACTACTTAGTCATGTACCACTTGGAGAAGAGGCTAGCCTTCCTATTTGGCCAGATTTAGAAATGGCGTCCCTGGAAAGATGACACTTGGGTATTCTCGGGAAGTCATTAGTGAATCTTTTGTACAATTCCCTAACGTGGCAATAGCATAAAGAAGTAACCAGGTGACTAGCCCGTATGAAGATGAGACAATCATATTGTAATACGGTTAAACATGAAAAGTAGCTGCACCTAGTCAGGACAGCAAAGCAAGTGTATTGTCACCGTGTAAAACTCAATACGGGACTCTCTCTCTCTCTCTCTCTCTCTCTCTCTCTCTCTCTCTCTCTGGAAAGCCAGTGCATGCAAGTTTGACTCACTAGCACCTGAAAACACATTTAGTCTGACAAATTTGAACAAAAAATATCAAAAATAGCTTCACTTGAAAGATATTTGAAGGAGAATTGTTAAACCCAACACGAACAAGAATTTTCAGTCAAATATCTCCAAAAATACTCCTACTTTATTGAGCTATTTTCACCTATTTTTACACGCGTCAAACCATGTGTACGCTTCAAATATATATGGGTTATTGTTACTGTAAAACACTCTATGTGAGTCTCTCTCTCTCTCTCTCTCTCTCTCTCTCTCTC
>OZ012687.1:50729803-50733461 GCA_963942565.1 Maea johnstoni | reverse complement strand
ATTTATATATAAATAATAATAATTTAAATAATAATCGGAATTCATACAGCGCAATTTCATTAATAAAATGTTCAAAAGCGCTGCACATCGTCATAGTTTGAGCCATAGTCAACAACGCCTCAATAAGCGAGCCTGAAAAGGTGTGTTTTGAGACTGAACGCCTGGCACGATGTAGAATCCTTCAGGTGTTGTGGAAGCGCATTCCATAATCTCGGTGCACTAATGGAGAAAGCGCGATCTCCAAATTTGAATCTAGTCCGAGGCACATCCAGAAGGCCCTTTGCTTCTGATCGTAGCTATATATATATATATATATATATATATATATATATATATATATATATATATATATATATATATATATAGTATATATATATATATATATATATATATATATAGTATATATATATATATATTACAGTATATATATATTGTAACTATATTCAAACTATAACACACTCATAAATACTATACTACTAATATATACTATATATATATACTATCTACTCATATCATACATATACTATAATATATACATACTATATATATACTATACTATATATATTATATATAATATATATATCTTGTGTGTACAGTGTTGAGTGAGTAGACAGATGTCTTTGTCTGTGTGTCTGCTGCTACGCTCGTGATACACGACTTCCAGCGTCGTGTTAGCCAATATTGCGTCTACATCTATCGTGAATATTCTTGAGATAGAGAGTTGGCCAGTTCCCCAATTTGCCTTAGGTTGGGTGTTGGATCTATGATATAACCCGAGGTTCTGAGTGGTGACATCTATTAACTGAACTGTCACTCTCGCAGTAAGACATCCTGAGTGGTGGTCACTTGTAACAACACGACTGTTACGAGGAAACAGGAAGACGATACGTCAAGGCTGGGTAGAATATGGAGAGTATAAACATAGTTACTGTCCCCTCTCTGTATAACTGAGCTGGGCTAAGTGGGTACATGGGTGTAGCCAGAATCACCCCGCAATGCCACTAGCAAGCTTGTCATCATCAGTTTGCCCCATAGAGTGTGGCATCATTTGTACTGTTATAGTGTAGATATGCTCAACACTGTTCCACGTACTACTGCTGCGAAACTTATTGAACTTACATACTAAACTGATGCTGCTGCTTCTACTACTACTACTACTACTACTACTACTACTACGGATGCTACTACGGATGCTACTAATACTAATACTACTACGGATGCTACTACTACTACTACTTCTACTACAAAACTATAACGATAGCATAAACAACAACTACAACAACAACAATATGCCCCCTGCCCCATGTGCGTGTACCGTTCTCCGCCCACACAGACGCCAAGGTCCCCCCTCAGATACAGAGCGGTTCCTAACGGAGGATAATGTGATCTTAAAGACGTAACTTGATGTTGTCGACCTAATGGAGACTTCTGCCCGCTGATTATTGTGTGATTGTATTTGGGTGCATCGTCTTAACTTTGAGTAGGGATGATTTCTCTATAGAGGAGGCAATGGGCTCAGTCCTCTTCAGAAGTGGCCATCCCATACGGTGTGGTCTCACGGCATAGTATACTATGCCGTTGGTATCAAAATAAAATCCCCCACCCCTCCTCTTTTTGCCATTTTCTGGGAGATACTCTTGAGAAAGCTCAGTGGCTATGTGGCAGTGAACTGTCACTCGCGGTTCTGCTAAATACCACGGAAGGTCTATTGTCGTCTTCTTATACACTTGCCATGCTACAGACGGCACTGCGCATATAGGTATAAGTTGGATTTAAATTTTGAAAGAAATTCGCAACGGCACCGACTCCACCCGGACCCTATGTGCGCTTAAAAGCACTTCTGTGGATGAATGCTATTTTTTTTGGCGTCTACTACTACTACTACGTCTTTTCCTTTTCTTCCTCTACTACTATACTATTACTACTGCTACTTCGTCTTCTTTTTTCTTCTACTACTTACTACGTCTTTTTCCTTTTCTACTACTACTACTACTTTTAGGGAGACGAACTATCAACACTCGATTGAGATGAAGACATTTTGATGAGGCGAGGATAATCAGTGATAGCTCACAAGAAGGCGAGATTCCCTTGTACCAGTGGCCTGTGGCTAGCGCGGGGGGGGGGGGGGGGATATGTACATTGACAGTATATTGACGCGTACATCTATAGAATGTTGTTCACATCAGAGAATAAGTAGGGATCTAATGTACTGTGAAACTAGACTGATAAGCAGGAAGAACCAGCGGATCGATTTCATAACCAGTCTGTAACAACTAGTAGCCTTCTCTGTGATACTGCTTGTTCTTAACTGCGGAACTATGAACAGATTTTAAACCAGTAATACTGCTATCGAGGTACAAATACGCTCAACTCGTGGCCTAAGCTTCTTAGTGATACCGTTTGATTTAAAATAGGGAACTCTAAACAGGGTAAATACCAGTGACACTGCTATCAAAGTATAAATAAGGTGCATACATCCATCACAAAGAAATCATTACAATGACCTCATCGACATCTCTAAAAGTCTGCAGTCTTGCCAGTCTAAGTTTAAAAACGTCGGTTTGACCCTTTCTGCAATCAACGATAGGGCTAAACTATGTCATACCCTTTCATTAAACCCACTCGGGTATCTGATTGGAATGAATCCACTAAAACACCCTAGTACCCTACATCTGCCAAAATCACGATAGAATATGCCGGTCTCGCGGTAACATGAAGGGAATTATCTTCCGGTAAATTACCATCTTCCAATGGTGAATATTCAGCTAGGTGTAAAACTCGGTTGACCGCAAGAGGGCGCACCCTCAAGAGCTTCTATTAATGTTTTGTAAATAGCGTCCTAATCTGCTGTGAATAGAGTGGTGGAGACCCCGGGGCTCTTCTGGTGGATTCCAATAACAGTGCTCATCCATGACTGCATCTAATCACGCAGTGATCGAAGCGAGCCCTAACCACCACTGGGTAGATAGATATGAGGAAACGTACGCTGTACATGTAGCGATGTCCGATTTGTGATGGTTGCAGTCCCCCTGGCCGAGCGGTAGTGCTGTAGTGTGCAAATTTCACCATTGCTGGCATTCTTACTCTACATAAGAAATTCTGATAATATTTAATAAACTTCCAAATAGCCAAATTAACATAGGAAATCAACATCTAGGTAAATGTAGAATAAGATATTTCGGTCTAAGTGTACCGTAATGCCGATTGCTTGCCATGTTTTTCTTCTGCACAAAGTCAGGAATATGTGTTAGGAGAGCTTTACGTGTGGATGCCCTTTTTGTGAGGTGCCAATTGTTTGTCGTGTTTCTTCTCTCTACAGTTAAGGTTCGGAATATGTTTAGGACATCTATACTGTATATGTGGATTAACCTTTAGGTGAGGTGCCAATTGTTTGCCGTGTTTCCTCTCCTGCACAAGGTTCGAAATATACGTATATCTCTATACTGTACGTGTTCATGTCCCTTTTGTTGTGGTGTCGTTTGCTTGTCATGTATCTCCTCTGCACAAAGTTGTAAATATATATGAGGGAATATTGCACATGTGGATGCCCCTTTTGATGAAGGTGCGATGCCCCTGGCCAAGCTGTCTGGTGTACCGCATGCCAATTACTTGCGTGTTTCACCTCTGCACAAGGTCTTGTAAGATGGAAGGTATACTA
>OZ012687.1:50722303-50724803 GCA_963942565.1 Maea johnstoni | reverse complement strand
GAGATAAGTTAATCGCCAACAAACATAAACATATATTATGATAGAATGCGATGCTTGGTATGTACAAACAAACCTATCATGCCGAATCCAGGTGTTTATCAGTACCATACTTTCACTATTACACCAGGTGACAGTTACACACACACACACACACTCACACACACACGCGCGCGCGAATATACATGTATTTATTTATATATATATATATATATATATATATATATATATATATATATATATATATATATATATATATATGTGTGTGTGTGTGTGTATACACATATATATATATATATATATATATATATATATATATATATACGTATATATATATATATATATATATATATATATATATATATATATATATATTATATATATATATATATATATATATATATATATATATATATATATATATATATATATATATATATATATATATATATATATATATATATATATATATATATATATATATATATATATATATATTAGCGCTGACTTGCCGGCAAATCACCAGAAGATTACCCAAACTGATGCTTCAACCCCTCTCTCCGCTAATAGTTTACAAATAGTTCTCAGTGCTTCGTTAAAAAAAACTAGAAATTGAAACGAGTTATAGTAGACATTATTCGTAACCAGATCCAGCGTTTTCCCTAAAGGAAAAGTATTTATAGAATATAAGTTTGTTATATAAATGTGTTTATATTAACGCCACTGTTTTCGTAGGTTAAACGAACATTGGTCCCCATGGGCATTGGTCCCCATGAGATGTTTGCCTCGGGTGGTTATGACATACATATCTTAGAGTTTTTGACAAATTCCCCAAACGCACGCGCATATATATATATATATATATATATATATATATATATATATATATATATATATATATATATATATATATATATATATATATATATATATATATATATGTATATATATATACTAGTATATATGTGTGTGTGTGTGTCAGTGTGTGTGTGTGCAAACACGAAATTGTCCTAGGTTGGAATCCCTCTAGCCGGCGACTACCATGACTGCCGCCTGCCGTGGAAATATGATCCAGTAGTGTCCAGGTTGCCTCTCGCTCTGACTGGGGAGTTTGTTTAATGGTAGCAATATTCTCACACATGCTCTGGAAATAGCTTACGTCCTGATGGTCGCCCTGTACGTGTAGTTTACAACCCCCCGCCTGTCGCTCTCAGTTCATGACTCAGTAGTAGCAGGCGGGATCGTATTATACCAACTACAGCTACCGCAGATCCTCAGAACCTGCCTCCAGTATCACATGAAAGGGACTGCCCCCATGGTTGAATGGTCTAAAGCCTTGGCACTGACTTCTCGCTGCCCGGATTTAAGAGTTGCCCGAGAACCACAGGCTGAGCGGTCTAACGTATTCGCAAGGCCTTCTTCATGCCTTTTTATGCGTAAGGCCACTCCAATTTGATTACTTGTCTTACGAGGTTTTTTTGGAAAAAAAAATCCTGTCAGACTCCAAAAAAAAAAGAAAAAAAAGTCACCTTTGGTGTCTTACGGACAAAAGTGGTTTCGAAATTTTCTGTCAGACTCCAAAAAAAAAAGTGCAAGTTTTAAGAATATTCTTTGTAAGGGTGATTCAATCATCTACAGGAAGCTATCATTGCTGTAGTAGAGCCTCAGACTTGAGGAGGTATACCTCCCCCCCTTCAGGTTACAGGAATTAATGATTGATTGATTTTATTTAGTTGAGAATAGGCTGGTAGAAACATATCGCTACCAGTCCTAGTCGGCAGACTCTAAATAAAATAAAATAAATAAAAAAGGTTGCATTTTTCAACTTTTTTTTTATTCCAAAATGGCTCATTTCCTACCTCCTGAGCACGTAAGACAAGTAAATAAATTGGAGTGGCCTAAATACGGATTTCGAATGCCAGTTGTGACACGGAAGAGGGTTGTCATCGAACTGAGGTTAGTCGTTGGGTAATCCATTTTCTTTCATATTTACCTTCTGATTTGTCATGATTTATCTTAAACTGAGAGAAAAAGATGCAATACACCCATTTCCTTTGCCTGTGAGCATTAATGGGTTAACAGTAGCAAAACACCTATTTTCTTACGCTGTTCAATCCTATGTATGAATAATACAGATGCTCATATTAGGGTAGAGATAAGAGCAAAACTATTACCACCTCCTTAGTCGGCCGAGAAATATAAGAGATCTAGTCTACTTAGGTTTATCTCTTGAAATGGGATACTTACATTTTTGTGCCCATAGGGCAATGTAGTTCGTTGAAGAACACCCCGAAACGATGACCCATATGAGACTACCCATGAAGAAATATTAAGTGTTAAATGCTAGGTATTGAAATAGATATTAGATTAATGTGATGTGGTACGTGCAGAGATAGCGTTATGGCCGTTTTCCACCCCATAACTATAAACAACATGAAATGAGAACATATTTTCGGTCACGTGATTGGTTTTTTCACAGTGTGTGTTATTGGTTTCCTGCATG